>CADEHL010001521.1:0-98386 GCA_902827135.1 Harpagifer antarcticus
CTAGCGGAAACCCTGACACACACACACACACACACACACACACATACACACACACACTAGGGCTGCACGATATATTGTGTCGTGACAATAATCGTGTTATGCGCATGCGCGATATTCACATTTTTCTTTTTTAGGACGTGCGATATTAAGTAGGCAAATGAACTCAAACACGTCATGTTACAAGACCCACACACACACTGATCTGGGGTCACATGATGTGTGTTTGCAGGTCCCGGATCAGTACGGAACCATCCGAGCGGTTTCTGAGGGGAAGGGGGACGAGATCCTGGTGGGAACGTCTCGTAACTTCATCCTCAGAGGAACCTTTAACGACGGCTTCCTGGTGGAGGTCCAGGTGATTATTGTCTTTATATCATTGTTTTTATTTCAATCATTATTATTACTATTATTTGAGTTAATCTTGTTATAATTGGTTCAGGGTCTCAGTAATACCGTGCTGTGTTCAGGGTCTCAGTAATACCGTGCTGTGTTCAGGGTCTCGGTAATACCGTGCTGTGTTCAGGGTCTCAGTAATACCGTGCTGTGTTCAGGGTCTCGGTAATACCGTGCTGTGTTCAGGGTCTCGGTAATACCGTGCTGTGTTCAGGGTCTCGGTAATACCGTGCTGTGTTCAGGGTCTCGGTAATACCGTGCTGTGTTCAGGGTCTCGGTAATACCGTGCTGTGTTCAGGGTCTCGGTAATACCGCGCTGTGTTCAGGGTCTCGGTAATACCGCGCTGTGTTCAGGGTCTCGGTAATACCGTGCTGTGTTCAGGGTCTCGGTAATACCGTGCTGTGTTCAGGGTCTCGGTAATACCGTGCTGTGTTCAGGGTCTCAGTAATACCGTGACGTGTTCTGGGTCTCAGTAATACCGTGATGTGTTCAGGGTTTCGGTAATACCGTGATGTGTTCAGGCTCACAGTAATACCGTGATGTGTTCAGGGTCTCAGTAATACCGTGCTGTGTTCAGGGTCTCAGTAGTACCGTGCTGTGTTCAGGCTCACAGTAGTGTCTCAGTAGTACTGAAGATGTGTGCACATTCACACACTGCATCCAGCAGGCCGTTTGAACCTTTTATTTTCCAAATGATGGTTGACAAAGGTTTCGCTGCTTTGGATGATTTTATCTAAATAAAAAGGAATATTTACAAACTATTAGCAGTGTTTCAATAACCACAATAATCATAATGATAAATAAGGTTCAGTATTCCACTTACATCATCTCATGCATCCACAGGATTAAAGTATTTTCTTTAACATAGGTATGGGTCAAAGGGAATCTAGAAGGCGGATCTAACATAAACAAAACAGTCTGTTAAAGTCAAGCTCAACATTTCATCACTGATTTAAGTACAAACAATTCAGCTCCATGTGCCAACTCACAGTTCCTTTGTTCTTCAGTCTCTGGTGGGAAGGAAGTGAGTGACCGGCCTGAAGGGCGGAGCTTTGAAGACTTTGGTGGGGGAGTGGTCTACACTTATTTGACAGAGGTGGTGATGCAGGTTGAGAGGGGAGAGACTTGTGATTTCTAACAAGTACCGTGATGTGTTCAGGCTCTCAGTAGTGTCCCAGTAGTACTGTGATGTGTTCTGGCTCTCAGTAGTACCGTGATGTGTTCAGGGTCTCGGTAATAACGTGACGTGTTCTGGGTCTCAGTAATACCGTGATGTGTTCAGGGTCTCAGTAGTACCGTGATGTGTTCAGGGTCTCGGTAATAACGTGACGTGTTCTGGGTCTCAGTAATACCGTGATGTGTTCAGGGTCTCAGTAGTACCGTGATGTGTTCAGGGTCTCAGTAGTACCGTAATGTGTTCAGGGTCTCAGTAATACCGTGACGTGTTCTGGGTCTCAGTAATACCGTGATGTGTTCAGGGTCTCAGTAATACCGTGATGTGTTCAGGGTCTCAGTAATACTGTGATGTGTTCTGGGTCTCAGTAATAACGTGATGTGTTCAGGGTCTCGGTAGTACCGTGATGTGTTCAGGGTCTCAGTAGTACCGTAATGTGTTCAGGGTCTCAGTAATACCGTGACGTGTTCTGGGTCTTGGTAATACCGTGATGTGTTCAGGCTCACAGTAATACCGTGATGTGTTCAGGGTGCTCCTGCTCCAGGTCGACACAGACAAACTGCTCATGCGTTTCACAGCCTAAAGAGGGCAACCTAGACTACCGTATGGCCAGTAGTATAGACGCAAAGAGATTACATGTTAACAATCTCATTCTATCTTTTTAAAGAAATAAACAAAACAAAAATAACTTTACATTGCAGGAATCATAAAACAATCATACAGTGACTTAAAACAAAAATGTTTAAATTCCCTGAGTAGTCAACATAAATTAGGGAAACATTTAAGAAACAAATACATAAACAAAGGTGTTTTCAATGTTCCATTTCAACAGACACTTGAACCCAGATCCCATTGTCCTTCACTGAGTGCTTTTAAGAGCACAAGAGCCGAAGCTCCTTTTTTTGTGAGACAGTCAGCGAGCTGAGATTTTGTGTCTGACCAACGCACCTGCTTGATCCTCTTGCTCTGTATGAGCTCCTTAATGCTACTGATTTCCAACCTGAGTCTCTTCTCTGTGACTTGATTTGTGGACTTGAGCGCATCGAACAGAGAGTGGTTATCAGTCACACAGAGCACAGGGGGTGCATTCAGTCCAGCATTTCCAGTAGTGAGCTCAGAAAATAGTGTGGCTAGAAAAATTGCATTGTCTACCCCATCTGACATGGCAAGAGTTTCCCCTGCAAGGGTACTGCGAACCACTCGTCTGATTTTCTTTGAATGCCAACAGAGGGGGAAAACTTCCCTCTTTCTCCCATAAGTGTTATAAAAGTACCTCCCTGTGTACCTCCGTCTGGGAGGTTTCCAAATGAAGCATCACTGAAAACTATCAAGTTCAAAGCATCACTGTTTCCCAGATGTTGAAATCTGAGTGTCACCTTTTCAGACTTTAGCTTACGGATTATCTTATTAGCATCATGAACAGACGGTACTGTTGCTCCTTTTATATTAGAAGCCAAACAACATGAATCAAACATTACATCAGGTCTTGTCTGTTTAGCAACCCATAGGATCTGTCCTATTTTTGATCGTAACTGCTCTCTCTCAGTTTCGTTGAGGGGTTCATTTCTCTGTGTGGCCCGACTTGCTTGTATGGGAATAGGCTCCAGGTTCTCGATATAACTTTGTTGATGTACCTGAACTTCACCGTTAACAGTTACCAAATCCATTCCTACATAGGAGAACTTTTCATGCTCCTCACGCCCAACCTTGAATGCAGACTGCAGTTGGGGGATCACATTGGATGAAAAGTTTGATGAGCCTGCCCAAAGAAAATCATCTACATGACACGCAAGCACCCCAGTGACCTTACATTGCTCATCCAACCAGTAAAAGACTGCCGGATCCACCTGTGACACTCTACCACCAGTACTCAGCATGATTTCCTTCACTTTGTTGTACCAATATAGTGATGCATCTGCAAGACCATATACACATTTCTTTCGTTTCAACATGTTGACATCCTGCCTCTAGAGGGGGGCGGATGTAAATATCCCTGGATAGCTCCATACCCTGCAAGAATGCAGATTTGATGTCCATAGAATGGACTTCCCACTGGTTTTGACATATCACTGATAACATAAGTCTAAGTGAATCTGTGGCACATGTGGGGGAATCTTTCGGTAACTCTTGAATATTCAGCTCTTCAAAACCTCTGGCAACCAGTCGGGCTTTAGGCACTATACCCTTGGGAGTGTTCTTAAGACTACAAACCCATCTGGTGGAAATGCATTTCTACCCTGCATCTTCAACTTCCTCAAATACATTATTATTGTGCCAGTTCTTTATTTCTTCCTGTTTAGCTGCATCAAATGAGATGTCTTTGGTTACAAGTACATCGGCTTCTCTGTCCTCTGTTTCAATGTTGAGATTATCAACCTGTGAGATATCAATTGATTCCTTTTGCCCATCACTACCATCATTCTCTAGATGTTGCATGTTATACCAGGTTTTATATTTCCCCGTAGCCTTGCTTGATCTCCCTAAGACTCTTGCTTTAAGTAGAGTATTGTCACCTCTGTTCATATATGTTACAGTCTGTCCTGTTTTTAAACTCACACCTGCAGAAGGGGCAGGATTATTATGGGCATTAGGCCTATGCGCCATTTCAGTTTGTGTTACGCTACTCAAAGTGTTTGAAGGATCGATCGCTTCACTTGTATTGGCTTCCCTGTCACCGAATTGTTGTTCATTCTCTGTATTTTGCTCACTGTCTAAACTACCAGTTGAATTGTTTATACCTTGCTCACTTCCTGCTTCTGTGTCAGCATCATTTTGTACCATTTGCTCTTCATTAACCTTTGTGTTCACCTTGGAAAGCCTAGAGTGATGCACTCTCACTAGGCAACCACCATGCCTCACAAAAACAACAGCCCCATCCTGACCAATAACTATCCCTGGTCCTTTCCACTCAGTGCATTCAGCTCGTTTGTAATACACCTTGTCACCCATCTCATATTTCTCATCTGTGGGTCTGAGCTGTTACGTAGTGCTCGTCTTATCCTTTCTGAGCACTCTGCTTCAGTAAATGCTTTTCTAGAGGCATGCAAGGCTGAAATGTGCTCTCCTACTCTAGCACTCATTACATTACATTACATTGCATTTAGCTGACGCTTTTATCCAAAGCGACTGACAATAAGTACATACGACCAGGAAGACACAACCCTGAAGAAAACAGAATCATAAAGTACATCAGGTTTCATAGAGCCAAACACTTCAAGTGCTACTCAGCTGGCTTTAGAGGAGCCAGTCCTTTGTTAGCATATAAGTGCTTTGTTAGTAATTCTATGGCTGGAAGTGGAGTCGAAAGAGATGAGTTTTCAGTCTGGAAGGTGTGTGAGCTTTCTGCTGTCCTGATGTCAATGGGGAGCTCATTCCACCATCTTGGAGCCAGGATAGCAAACCCACGTGTTTCTGCTGATGGGAACTTGGGTCCCCCTCGCAGCGAGGGTGCAGCGAGTCGTTTGGCTGATGCAGAGCGGAGTGCACGTGCTGGGGTGTACGGTTTAACCATGTCCTGGATGTAGGAAGGGCCAGATCCATTCGCAGCATGGTACGCAAGTACCAGTGTCTTGAAGTGGATTCTAGCAGTTACCGGGAGCCGGTGGAGGGAGCGGAGGAGCGGAGTGGGGGGGGAACATTTAGGAAGGTTGAAGACCAGACGAGCCGCTGCATTCTGGATGAGCTGCAGAGGTCGGATGGCACATGCAGGTAGACCAGCCAGGAGGGAGTTGCAGTAGTCATAGTGGTACTTTCTAGCGCAGGTGGTTTATCAACCAGTACAGAAGGAAGGTTGGGGTTCTGGCCAAACACCAGTTGATGAGGACTGTAGCCGTGCACATTGAGCATACTGTTCTTAGCCATGAGAGCCCAGTCTAGGGCTGTTTGCCAGTCACATCCATTTTCCCGTCTGACCTTCTGGATGATGTCGGTGAGGGTCTGATTGTGTCTCTCCAGTAGCCCATTGCTCCAGGGGCTGTATCCTGCCGTGGTTTTTGTCTCAATGTTAAAGTTCTCTGCCATGTCACGGAACTCTGCATTGTTGAATTCTCCTCCATTGTCACTGTAAAGTCTCCGTGGTGGGCCGTGGACGCTGATCCATGTATGAAGGAAAGAGTTCACCATCACAGAGGAGTTCTTTGTTTTCACAATGCTTCCAGCGCTGAAACGTGTAAATTGGTCAATGATGTGGAGGTACCATAAACTTGGTTCCAACTCGTGCAGGTCCACTGCCACCGTTTCATTGTACTCTGAAGCCAGAGGCAAGCCCACAGCAGGCTTCGGCTTGGTCTTGCTGTATCTCTGGCATATGTCACATTCCTGTACTATTTGTTGTAAAACAGTGTCACAATCTTTGTCTTTATTTCCCGAACTGCGGAGGAGTCGCTGTAGTCTTTCTGCGGAGGCGTGACCAAACTGTTTGTGTAGTTTCAGGAGAGCTTTGTGTTTCTCATTTGAGGTCATATTTTCTGTGAGTGTAAGGACCTCATCTTCATTCTGGCTATTTTCCGTGACGGTAAGGACCTTGTCTCTGATATCTATACAGTAGTGTCCTGAACTGGTGAGTTCAAGAGGGATATTCTGTTTAAACATCACAGCTCTATCATTCTCCATGTCCAAGATGGTTCCTGCCCTTTTCAGTGAAGTCTTACTCAGAAGTAGTGGGATATCAGCTTTGACTACTTCAGTTTCCACTCGACATTTTGTCTGTCCTATTTTGGCAGGCAGTTTCAGTATTCTGGAGAAATGCACTATGTTTCCATCTCCAAAACGGAATGGTCTGGAGCTTGGAGTTTCACTTTTCACAATCTGGTTCACTTGACTTTGACTGAGATCAGCGATGAAGCTGTCCAACCATTTTTCTCCACACACTGTGCGGGTACATGCAGTGTCAATGATAGCCGTCCCTAAAGACTCAGTTAGAAATACCTCTGATTCAGACAGTGAGGCTTTAGTAAACAGTGTAATGTCACATTCCTCTACCTTTGTTCGATTTTCAGTTAGCTTTACTTGTTCGCTACTCTTGTGAGGACAGTCTTTAGCCCAATGGAACGTGCTCTGACATATAGCACATTTTGATCTCTTACTGAACCTATCCAGTGGGTTGGTACCCTGTGACGGTTGCCTTTGTTGTCCAACTTGTCCAAACTGCTGCGTTGTTGGACGCCGGAATCTTCCTTGTGAGCGTTGCTCTGTGAAGAACGCTACATCGTTAACATGTATTCCGTTTGATGTGCCGCCTTGCACTCTCCCCCGAAAGATCCTCTTCAGCGCGGACTTCATTGCAGCAAACGTTAAATCTGTACACGCAGTCAGCGCCATTTGTCTATTTTTCTCGTCTAGACAAGCCGTGTCCAAAAGTTTAAAAGCTAGCACGGCGTCAGGAAGAGTCATGTCGTACTTTTTCATTCAGTTGTATCGCTGTTCAAAGTCAATCACATAGTCCGCCATGGACACGGAGCTCTCCTTTTTGATACAGTCAAAAAAAGAGTAAGCATCGTATGCGCGGTCTCTCTCTTCTCTGAGAAACATGCCCTCTAGTTTTGCTAGCAGTGTGTCCATACCATTGTTGTTGTTCAAATCCAAAGCGGGTATTTCCATGGCGATGTCCCTTGCCCTTCCTTCCAGCCCCAGCGGGCGAGGGCTTGTTTCTTCTTATCAAGTTCAGTAACCAGCTTCCAAATGGCGATTTCATTTTTCCAACACTCGTATGGTCGGGATTCGTCGAACTTCGGTGGAACTTTGTAGTTAGCAGTAGCCATCTTCTGCTAACCATCCTCTGCTACCAATGTTAGTCTACTACAAATAAACACGACGTTTATCTTCTGTTAACTTGGTTTATTCAATCAACGTGCATAACACCAATACAGAGCCATTAACGAACAGTGGACCTCCTGCTCCAGGTCGACACAGACAAACTGCGCATGCGTATCACAGCCTAAAGAGGGCAACCTAGACGACCGTATGGCCAGTAGTATAGACGCAAAGAGATTACATGTTAACAATCCTGTCCTTTTGGATGAAGCACTTGCTTCAGCTGATCCTTTGCCACTCCAGTTTATCATTGTAACTCAATCTTGAAAATTACTCGGTTAATAATTTCGCAACAATGTCATCACTATCACTGAAGTGAGCCATCATGAACGAACTTATGCTAATCATAAATATATCCATCATAAATCTATCGATTTAGATTTATGATTCGAAAATAATAAAAGTAGGGTAGACATGTGGATATTATCAGGCTGAACAAAACGTGCATTTATCAAACAGGTTCGTTTTCCACAGACCTTATTTCCTATGGAGAAATCCCGTTGCTTTCTGTTGAGGGAATCCGAGCGAAGCTTACTTCCGGGTTCTAGGACGCGTCACTGCACCTCTTGCATAGACCTCACAGCGGGCGGAACTTGTCATAAAGTCCGCGAAAATAAAGCCCGCCCATTTAGAGGGAAGATATGATTCGCCAATTGTACTGTCATTTGACATTACTCTCTCGTTGAGTTACTATAGCTGGCCCTCTGTGAATGTAGAGAGGGACCAACAAGCTCTCCCGTCTTCACATAACTCACAGAGACACATTTAACCCTTCACTTTCCAACAGAAACTGAACAGGCAGATTCGAAGGATTTATTTCTTTGGAAATATTATTTAAAATACAATTAAATCAAGTTATTTTGGTAAAACTAATGAAAAATGTAACTTTTCTTTTTAATGTTTTCAAATATTAATTTTTAGAATATCTTAGGCCCTCACAGAGCGCCTAGAGAGCCCTGACGGCTCGCCACTGCTGTGATGTGTTCTGGGTCTCAGTAGTACCGTAGTGTGTTCAGGATCTCAGTAATACTGTGGTGTGTTCAGGGACACACTGACGAGCTGTGGGGTCTGGCCTCCCACCCCTCCAGAGGGATGTTTCTGACCTGCGCTCAGGACCGGCTGGTCTGCCTCTGGAGCGCCGAGGAGCATCGCCTGCAGTGGAGCCGCTCGCTGGAGGTGAGCTCTGATTGGAGGATTCACCGCTGATTGGAAGATGATTGACAGCTGTTTGAATGATTGACAGCTGATTGGAGGATGATTGACAGCTTTATGTCCTCTCAGGAACACGGACACTGTGCAGACTTCCATCCCAGCGGAGCCGTGGTTGCTATAGGGACACATTCAGGAAAGTTAGTATCTCGGTCTGTCTCTCACCTGTCTCCCACCTGTCTGTCTTTCACCTGTTTGTCTCTCACCTGTTTGTCTCTCACCTGTTTGTCTCTCACCTGTCTGTCTCTCACCTGTCTCCCTCTCACCTGTCTGTCTCTCACCTGTCTGTTTCTCACCTGTCTGTCTCTCACCTGTTTGTCTCTCACCTGTCTGTCTCTCACCTGTCTCCCACCTGTCTGTCTTTCACCTGTTTGTCTCTCACCTGTCTGTCTCTCACCTGTTTGTCTCTCACCTGTCTGTCTCTCACCTGTCTCCCTCTCACCTGTCTGTCTCTCACCTGTCTGTTTCTCACCTGTTTGTCTCTCACCTGTCTGTCTCTCACCTGTCTGTCTCTCACCTGTCTCCTTCTCACCTGTCTGTCTCTCACCTGTCTGTTTCTCACCTGTCTGTCTCTCACCTGTGTGTCTCACTTGTCCGTCTCTTACCTGTCTCCCTCTCACCTGTGTGTCTCTCACCTGTGTGTCTCTCACCTGTCTGTCTCTCACCTGTCTGTCACTCACCTGTTTGTCTCTCACCTGTCTCCCTCTCACCTGTCTGTCTCTCACCTGTCTGTCTCTCACCTGTCTGTCTCTCACCTGTGTGTCTCTCACCTGTCTCTCGCCTGTCTGTCTGTCTCTCTCACCTGTCTGTCTCTCACCTGTCTCTCACCTGTCTCTCAGGTGGTACGTCCTGGACGCAGACACCACAGACCTGGTGTCTATCCACACGGATGGAAACGAGCAGCTGTCAGTGATGCGCTTCTCTGTCGGTGGGTGACATCATCCTGTTTTCATGATCATGCTTTGCGAGGAGTGAACTACATTACCCACAATGCTCCTCTCTGTTTGTGTCTGCAGATGGCGCTCTGTTGGCGGTTGGATCTCATGATAACCTTATTTACCTCTACACTGTCTCCGAGAGAGGACGCAAGTACAGCCGATACGGGAAGTGTTCGGTCAGTCCCTTTACTTCCTTTACGAGTCACCCAGTCTGACAAGCACCCTAACGAGTCACCCAGTCTGACAAGCACCCTAACGAGTCACCCAGTCTGACAAGGACCCTAACGAGTCACCCAGTCTGACAAGGACCCTAACGAGTCACCCAGTCTGACAAGCACCCTAACGAGTCACCCAGTCTGACAAGTCACCCAGTCTGACAAGGACCCTAACGAGTCACCCAGTCTGACGAGCACCCTAACGAGTCCCCCAGTCTGACGATGACCCTAACGAGTCACCCAGTCTGACGAGCACCCTAACGAGTCACCCAGTCTGACAAGGACCCTAACGAGTCACCCAGTCTGACAAGGACCCTAACGAGTCACCCAGTCTGACAAGCACCCTAACGAGTCACCCAGTCTGACAAGTCACCCAGTCTGACAAGGACCCTAACGAGTCACCCAGTCTGACGAGCACCCTAACGAGTCCCCCAGTCTGACGATGACCCTAACGAGTCACCCAGTCTGACGAGCACCCTAACGAGTCACCCAGTCTGACAAGGACCCTAACGAGTCACCCAGTCTGACAAGCACCCTAACGAGTCACCCAGTCTGACAAGGACCCTAACGAGTCACCCAGTCTGACAAGCACCCTAACGAGTCACCCAGTCTGACAAGGACCCTAACGAGTCACCCAGTCTGACAAGGACCCTAACGAGTCACCCAGTCTGACAAGCACCCTAACGAGTCACCCAGTCTGACAAGGACCCTAACGAGTCACCCAGTCTGACGAGCACCCCAGTCTGACGAGGACCCTAACGAGTCACCCAGTCTGACGAGCACCCTAACGAGTCACCCAGTCTGACAAGTCACCCAGTCTGACAAGGACCCTAACGAGTCACCCAGTCTGACAAGCACCCTAACGAGTCACCCAGTCTGACAAGTCACCCAGTGTGACAAGGACCCTAACGAGTCACCCAGTCTGACAAGCACCCTAACGAGTCACCCAGTCTGACAAGCACCCTAACGAGTCACCCAGTCTGACAAGCACCCTAACGAGTCACCCAGTCTGACAAGTCACCCTAACGAGTCACCCAGCCTGACAAGTCACCCTAACGAGTCCCTCAGTCTGACGAGGACCCTAACGAGTCACCCAGTCTGACGAGCAGCCTAATGAGTCATGATGATGATGATGATGATGTGTGTTCATGGGACCTGGATGTGTTTACAGGGACATTCAAGCTACATCACACACCTGGACTGGTCACCTGACAACAACTTCATCATGTCCAACTCGGGAGACTACGAGATCCTGTACTGTGAGTACTCTGTTGTTGTTGTTGTTGTTGTTGTTGTGTATCACTGCAATGTAGTAACAGTTGTGTGTTTTTAGGGGACGTTCCAAACGGCTGTAAGCTGATCAGAAATCGCTCCGAGTGCAAAGACATCGACTGGGCCACCTACACCTGCGTACTGGGGTACCACGTGTTCGGTCAGTACACCTGCACACCTGTGCACTCAGTACACCTGCACACCTGTGCACTCAGTACACCTGCACACCTGTGCACTCAGTACACCTGCACACCTGTGCACTCAGTACACCTGCACATTTAAAGTTAAAATAACACACTTGTTTGTTCCTGTTTCAAACGTGTGTGTGTGTGTGTCAGGTGTTTGGCCCGAGGGTTCAGACGGCACCGACATCAACGCTCTGATCAGATCTCACAACAGGAAGGTGATCGCTCTGGCAGACGACTTCTGTAAAGTTCACCTGTTCGCCTACCCATGCTCCACCCCCAAGGTGAGAAACACACACACACACACACACACACACACACACACACACACACACACACACACACACACACACATACACACACAGGGCTCCCGTTATACAGGTTTAATGAGTTTGAGGTGTGTGTTTCCCCGCAGGCTCCCAGCCATAAGTACAGCGCTCACAGCAGTCATGTGACCAACGTGAGCTTCCTGTATAACGACAGTCACCTGGTCTCCACGGGGGGGAAAGACACCAGCATCATGCAGTGGCGCCTGGTGGAAAGACCCGCCCTCTCCCTCCCTGACGGACAGCTCTCTAACTCCGCCCCTGACTTCATCCCGCCCCCTCTATCAGTGACCACGCCCACACAGGAACCCATCTCTACCCCAACAGCCAATGGGACCCAGGACCCCTACCCAGACAGCCCGCCCCCCCTCAGCTCTGACCCCGCCCCCCTCAGCTCTGACCCCACCCCCCTCTGACAGCAGTGTGAGTCTGAAGGACAGCCTAGATCCGAGCGACGACACGGCAACGCCCAGCGACGAGGGGCTGCCCCCCCTCACCTCTTAATAGTGTGTGTGACTGCTATCTTTGTGAGGACCAGCCAGACGTTGTGATTGACATTCAGTGTATGTGTGTGACCTCGGGTAACTTTTTCTCCAATCAGAGCAGAGCAGTAAGTCTTAAATGAGTTTCAGAAACTGGTTCTCTTTACATGTTGTTTTAGAAATACTGGGACATTGCTGTTTATGTGACGTAGAAGTAGCTGCAGGAAGTTTAAAACAGGAAACTGATTCTCTCCTTTGACTGGACTTTGTTGGGCTTTTATTTTGTTAAACTGCCACATTTTTATAGACATTTCACAATAAAAGCCCTCAAGGGAAGGGACAGAACTACGGGAGGCTTTTAATGTGAAACATGCAGGAAACATGAACCACACCCAGAAGCATGCTGGGAACATTTGAACACGTCCGGCCAGTGGACGCAGGGGGGCCTTCAGAATAAAGCGCCACCTGAAGGAGCTCCAGAGAAGCTGTGATCGGTGATTTAATGTCAGTTTGTATATGCTGCAGAGATCTGTGTGTATATTTCTGTTACCACCAGGGGGCAGCAGCTCCTCAGCTACACTGTAAAAACCACATTCAACTCTCGCATCTCTCAGCCAATTAGGGGCCAGGACAGCTGCTCCTCTCTGATTGGCTGGTTTTCAGTGACTGCGTGACTGCTGATCTGTGTTTCTTATGGACCATCTCTGTTTATTGTTCTGAATGCCGTCACCCCACGGGGTGGTCATTAATGTTTTGCCTTTTTAATACTTTTTATCTTTTTATCTCCATCTCATATCTCCATCTTTGATATCTTTAACCTTTATATCGCCATCTTCCATGTCATCATTTTTTCTAATCTGCCCTCTGGGGTTGCGGGGTTATGTGAGGGGGGGGGGGGGGGGGGGGGGTGGTGACGCGATTGGTGGGGTCTGTCTGTTATTTTACAGTGTTCGGTAACCATGACAACGTTCATGTGACTGTTTTGAGCCAATCATGTCTTCTCAAATGCATCCCTGTCAGACGACAGACTGTACTGAAGATTTCAACAAAAAAATGCAAATAAATGTTAAAAACGGACTCCAGCTTCTCTCCCGTCTCTGTTAGCATATTAGCCGTTAGCATCTTTCATGTGGTGTGGCAAGTGAAAGACTGACCCTGACCCTGGGAGGTGGACCATACGAGGAGCGCCTGAATGCACCACTCTAAAGAGCCACTAGTGTTGGCGTTCGGCAGAATAATCATATCTGTGAAGTTAGGGAACTTCATAAGTTAGATTTTATATTGTATAAACCCAGAGTGCAGTTTATCTTAACTAAAAGGGTTAAAGAGTCTTGCCAAATATTATTTCACAGAAACATCAAGCCTCGATTCAAAGTCCAGAAACCAATTTACACACTGAGCTCACAAAACAAAACACAAACTGTTGCATCATGGGAAATGATCCTGGCTTTATTTAATGTCATGTGTTTGGATGATGTCCCTTTCCTGGGCTGTCATTGGCTCAGGCGTTGCAGCGGTCGGCGTGGCAACAGCTCCATCCAGGTTGATTACACGAGTCGAGCCGAGTGCAGCCTTTCTCTCCGTTATCTGCCACAGCAAACAGGAAACGCATCATCAGACAGAGACAACCCTCCAAAGGCATTGAAAGTGTAATATTGTTCAGAGGGACGTTGTGAGTCGGGGGTTGCGGTCGGATAATCCAAAAATCAGCTCCTAACGTTTAATCCTATCGTCTCCTCCTCTCTTGACCTCTGAGTGAAAGGTCACGGGTTAAGGGTTAGTGGATAGGAGAATTCAAAGGACTTAGGAGAAGAGACTGCGGTGCTTCAGAGAATCGACTGCACTTCACTATCCCACGTGTCTCTGATGGACGTCCTGAATGTGCGTCTGCTGCTGAGGGGAAACTCTGGAAACTACAGTTCTCTATACAGCGGACTACAAACATGGATGCTCAATAAGAAGGAGGGACTCATCAAGAGACTCCGTGCTCTGATGCTGCTGCTTTATGAACGAGGACAACAGAGAGACAGGTTCTTCAGGACCAAAGTGAAAGTTCTGCTCGTCCCCCTCTCCCTCCGGTCCACATCAACACAGATGATCCCAATACGTTTGATTGATGAAAAGATCAATCAATACAGATGTATTGATTATAAACGTTAGTCCTTAACATCTATCACTGTGTGCATCTCCTCTCCTCTCCTCTCCCCTCCTCTCCTCTCCTCTCCTCTCCTCTCCTCACCTCTCCTCTAACCCCACACAGCTCAGTGAGATGTTGACTCCTCTCCTCTCCTCTCCTCTCCTCTCCTCTCCTCTCCTCTCCTCTCCTCTCCTCTCCTCTCCTCTCCTCTCCTCACCTCTCCTCTAACCCCACACAGCTCAGTGAGATGTTGACTCCTCTCCTCTCCTCTCCTCTCTCCTCTCCTCTCCTCTCCTCTCCTCTCCTCTCCTCTCCTCTCCTCTCCTCTCTCTCTCCTCTCCTCTCCTCTCCTCTCCTCTAACCCCACACAGCTCAGTGAGATGTTGACTCCTCTCCTCCTCTCTCCTCTCCTCTCCTCTCCTCTCCTCTCCTCTCCTCTCCTCTCCTCTCTCCTCTCCTCTCCTCTCCTCTCTGTGATTATAATACTGATGAACGTTCAGAACAAAGCACTTTGGCAACTTACCACCTACGCTTTAAAAAGCTTAATAAGCACCGTAACTTTCATGATATCATTTCTCCTCATAATCGGTTGTTTCCGTGAACGGCCGACTGTTGAGTGACGGCAAATGCTGCGGCTGCAAGGCATTGTGGGGCAGCACTTTCTCCTCTCCTCTCGGTGAGGGAGGTCCAGTGGTTCCTAAGCTAAAGGAGGTTATAAAGGAAGTTTGAAACCTCCTTTCCTATCATCTAGAGAACCAGCTCTTATCATGGCTGCCACTGAGGGACTTCCGGGTCATTTCACTCCGTTAGGAAGGGTCCTAAACTAAATGGACTATTCCACTGCAGCCGGGGTACCTTTAAAATAAGTGTGTCTACGACTTAATTCATCTTACAAAGCATGATGTTTGAAAGACTCAACTTTGACTTTTTATTGACAATGAGACATAAACGACGATCAGAAACCTTTCTATTTTGTGTTATTGCCAAAATCTGAAGATCCTTTTAAATCCATATTTGGACATCACACATACTTATGGTTGTAGTTTAAAGTTTAAACAGAGTTGACATAAAGCAGTACTCACCCCGGGTGTAGCATGCCTGAGGAACCTTCCCGTTACAGTCCAGCAACATGTTGTTGACCATCAGGAAGTCCTCTCCGTAACACAGGATGCTAAATGTCGGAGCTGCAACGTAAACGCACCTTACACACATGTCTGAGATCGAATAAAAGGGGTTCATACCCATTCTGAAAGGTAACAAACACGTCGTCCACCCGAATAATTATAAATCAGTTTGACCAGTTACCGGAAGGAAATACATTTTCAATCTCACTTGTTGGGTTTGTTTTTTTGCCTGCATTTGAAATAATCATTGAACCATCAGTTAGTAAAGTGTTTTTGTACCTCCAGAGCACAGCGGCAGCAGCAGCAGTAGCAGCAGGTAAACCCTCATCTCTCTGGTGTTCAGTCAGTGTGACTCGACAAGCAGCAAGAAATAAGAGATGACAGCAAGTAGCTGGACCTTTATCCTCTGCTGACACACACACACACACACACACACACACACACACACACACACACACACACACACACACACACACACACACACACCACACACACACACACACACACACACACACACACACACACACACACACACACACACTAAAATATTGATCTGAAAACAAACTGAACTGTTTGTCCAAAATGTGTTCAGTGCAAAGTCCTAGAAAAGAAAAACTGTGTCGATTGAAGCTAAGGGTCAGCCAGTGTTTCTGCTGAGTCATGACTTGAGTTACAAAAAGACACCTGTGTGCTGTGGAAGAACATGCTTCAGGTGAATTTGGACCATGCGAGGGTTAGGGTTACATGCTGTAGTGTCTGTGTTTGTGTGTGTCCCCCCCTCTCTTTCTGCAGCTCCTTCAGGTGTAGGCATTCAGCAATCAGGTCCTCATAAAGGCCTGAGGAATGCTGAAGCCTCTCTCTCTCTGGCCCAATTCCCAAACAAACCCTACCCAAGGCAAGGCAAGTTGCCTACTCGCCCTCACATTAAGTCCCCTGATAAATCCTCCCTAATTGATCTCATTCTAACCAATGTTCCCTATAAATACTCATCTGTGGGAGTATTTGAGAATGATCTGAGTGATCACTGTGTTGTAGCCACAATTAGGGACACTAAGGTTTGTTTGTTTGTTTGTTTGTTTATTTAAAGGACAGTGCACATTAATCCACATTGCTGTAAATGAGCCAGTATTAGCCAGCAGGCTAATTTTAACTGTTGTCCTTGGCAAGATGTTAAAGGTCCAAAAGGTTAAACCTCATATTATCATTAAGAGAGACATTTTGTGGAGCAGGGTTTTGTGCATGATCTGTTTGGGTTTGATTGGGGTCAAATCGATCTGTGTGCTGATGTAGAAACTGCATGGTCTTATTGTTATCTTGGTTTTATGGAGATCATTGATAGACATGCACCCCTGCGTACATTCAGAGTGAAGGGACGAGACAATCCTTGGTTTCCTGCTGATCTGTCCAGTCTCCTTCATGAGAGAAACAAGGCCTGGGCAAAGGCTAGGAGATCAGGCTCAGAGGTAGAATGGCTGCATTTAGGCAGCTAAGGAATAGCTTCACTTCACATGTCAAAAGTGCTAAGTCTAAGTACTATCTGTCAGTTACCACAGGAAACCTGAATAATCCTAGGAAATTTTGGAAAGTCATAAAATCGATATCCACCGGTGATATCCGTAATGAGCTACCTCCGTGCCTCACCACAGCATCTGGCTCTATATCAGACAGGGCTCCTATGCTAAATTGCTTTAATGAGCATTTTGTGTCCTGTGGTTCTCTGTTTGATTCTGTTTCTAACTCTGCTTCTGTGAACACCCCAATCTGTGACTCTGAACAACGTGGTCTGGAAAACCCTTTCAGTTTTACTCCTTTTATTGTTGATGTTGTTCATGAAGCCTTAACCAAGCTAGATCCTAAGAAACCGGCTGGTCCGGACAACGTAGAACCTTTCTCTTTAAAGATAGCTGCAGATTTTATTGCTCCTAACACTAGAACCGCCAACGGGGTCAATTTGACCCCAGAGCTGTTTTTTATTGTATGTAACTTTTTATCAATAACATATTAAAGTCTCCCAGTCCGTGACTTTTCCTGAAAGTGTGTTATGTAGCACCCTATGTTGTTAAAAATGGTCAATATGAAGTCAGATTGAAGAAATCGGCAAAATAATTTATACCTATTTCCGCCAAGCAGGTCATATTGACCCCACCCCTTTTCGCGCTATTGATTTTGCGTGTAAACAAACATGACGTTTTGCTATAGCAACGCCTTTTGTCTACTGCAGTTCCTTATAGATTGAGAGATAGATTGATAGCGACAGTCTGTAGTGAAGGAGTGCGCTCCCGCTCACGGGAGACTGCTTGCGCTGCGCTCCGCAGCAAACAACTGTTTGCTTTTCACCCAACAACGACAACCGCCTCATGAAACGCTATGTTGTACCGTTAATAAATGAAACAATTTAACAAAATTGCTTGTCAAAATACCAATACCACAGGACCATTTTACCTTTTACTTTGAAAATCAATGCATTCTAATGCTGGGTCAATTTCACCCCGGTGGAGGTTTTAGGTATAAAAAAAATCTCTGGCAGTTCTAGTGTTAAAGCTGAATCTAAATGACTTAGGATTTACGCCTGTTATTGTTAGGCCTATGACAAAGCATGTTTACTGAGTCTATCCCGATAACCAAATAGCCTATTGGCTTAATACAGATTTTTTAAACCCGGAAGTCTTACCCATTGCTTAGTTAGAGATAGTCTAGTTTCCAATGTGTGCTTCTCTACAACACAAGTTGTATATTTCTGACAGGTAATCCATATGAAACGCTGCTCTAACTACAGGCCTATTTCAGGGTTCAGCTTCACAAAACTATGAACAACAATTTCCAAACATTTGTTTATATTACGTTAGGTCTACTTGCATCTCTTATGAGTTCGTGGCCTACGAGTCTGGATTCGAGCCAGAGCAAAAGTTGATATTCACGAAAGTACTGCACTGATGCCTTACCGCTATGCCATGGTCGACACGGTGCAATTGCCGGTGCTTTCTTTAACCCTCCCGTTGTCCCTCGGGTCAGAGCGACCCTCAGTCTAGCGTAGCACTCCGCGTCGCCCCTCCGCCGCCGCCCTCGGGGTCCGAGCGCCCCTCCTCCTCCTCATCCTCTACCACCCCGTCTCGCGTAGCCCAGCCCAGCCCAGCCCAGCCCAGCACTCCCTCCCTCCCTCCCTCCCTCCCTCCCTTCGCCCTCGGGGTCCGAGCGATCCTCCGAGTCCGTCATCCTCCTCCTCCTCCTCCGTCATCCTTCGCCACCCGGTCCACAGCCCTCTGGGTCCAAGCGACCCGCCCCTTCATCCTCAGCCTCCAGTCCCTTCTAGCCCTCCTCCGCCGCTGCTGCCCTCCGGGTCCGAGCGACCCTCCTCCATCCTTCACCGCCGCCACCACCGCCAATCAATCAATCAATGTTTATTTATATAGCCCAATATCACAAATGTTACATTTGTCTCAGTGGACTTCACAGTTTGTACAAAATATCAGTATGACAATACGACACCCTCTGTCCTTAGACCCTCACATCGTACAAGGAAAAACTTCAGAAGAAAACCCACAGTTTAAAGGGAACATGGGAGAAACCTCAGAGAGAGCAACAGAGGAGGGATCCCTCTCCCAGGACGGACAGACGTGCAATAGATGCCGTGTGTAAATTGAAGAGATAATACATTTGCAACATAGGTAGTCCAAATGTTTGGAAATGCATGTGTGGATAACAGGAAGATGAATCCACGAGGATATCCATCCAGGACCTATGATCCAGGACCACAGCCACGACTCAAGATCCAGGGCTCGCGATGCAGGACACAGGACCGCAGGATCATCCATGACTCCGGATCCCAGCGTATATAGACACCAAAAAGAAAGAGATTTGGGGAAGCTGGGTTAATCGGAACATGAGAGTACACAGGTACAGACAGAGAGAAGGAAGAAGTAAGATGTCCCCCGACAAACTAAGCCTATATCAGCAAAACTAGGGGCTGAATCTAATCAGCCCTAACTATAAGCTTTATCAAAAAGGAAGGTCTTAAGCGCACTCTTAAAAACGGATAGGGTGTCTGCCACCCGAACACAAACTGGAAGCTGATTCCACAAATGTGGAGCTTGATAAGAAAAGGCTCTGGCTCCCATTGTACTTTTAGAGACTCTAGGAACAACCAACAACCCTGCATTCTTGGAACGCAATGCCCTAGTAGGACAGTAGGGTATAATGAGTTCTTTAAGGTAAGATGGCGCCTGCCCATTAAGGGCTTCGTAGGCGAGAAGAAGAACTTTAAATTCTATCCTGTGTTCTATAGGGAGCCAGTGTAAGGCAGCCAGAACAGGAGTAATGTGGTCCCTTTTCCTAACTCTGGTTAGTACACGAGCTGCAGCATTTTGAATCAGCTGAAGCCACTTGACTGACTTCTTGGTACACCCTGATAATAAAGAGTTACAATAATCCAGCCTTGAAGTAACAAATGCATGGACTAGTTTCTCTGCATCGTTTTGAGGCAAGATATGCCTGATCTTTGCAATGTTAAGAAGATGGAAGTAGGCGGTCCTTGAAATTGATTTTATGTGGCCGTTAAAGGATAAATCCTGATCAAATATAACACCAAGATTCCTTACAGTCTCACTGGAGGCCAAATTAATGCCATCCATAGTTAGTATATCTTTAGATCATTTGTTTCGTAGATTCTTCGGGCCAAGTACAATAACTTCAGTTTTGGTCGTGTTTAACATCAAAAAGTTTAAGGTCATCCACGTTTTTAAGTCCTTGAGTCTTGAATTTTATTTAGATGATTAATTTAATAAGGCTTGATTGATAAATATAGTTGAGTATCATCCGCATAACAATGAAAGTTTACAGAATGATTGCTTATAATATTGCCTAACGGAAGCATATATAATGTGAACAAAATAGGTTCGAGCACTGAGCCCTGTGGCACTCCATGGCTAACTTTGGTTTGCGTGGAAGATTCATCATTGACACGTACAAACTGAGAGCGTTCAGATAGATAGGACCTAAACCAGCCTAAAGCAGTTCCCTGTATGCCAACTAAGTGCTCTAGTCTTTGCAATAGGATGTCATGATCGATAGTATCAAATGCAGCACTGAGATCGAGCAGAACAAGAATAGAGACAAGTCCCTTGTCAGAGGCTATTAGAATGTCATTTGTGACTTTAACCAGAGCTGTCTCTGTGCTATGATGTGTTCTAAAGCCAGACTGAACATCTTCAAATAAATCATTGTTTGTTAAGTAATCAGCTGTTTAGCGACTGCTTTCTCAAGAATCTTTGAGAGGAACGGAAGATTAGAAATAGGTCTATAGTTGGCTAAAACCTCTGGATCGAGGTTGTGCTTTTTAAGAAGCGGTTTTATCACTGCTACTTTGAATGATTGTGGAACATAGCCTGATAATAAAGACATATTCATAATATTTAATAAAGAAGTGCTAATTAATGGAAACACTTCCTTCAACAGCTTAGTTGGAATTGGGTCTAATATACACGTTGATGGTTTAGAAGAGAGAATCATTGAATTTAATTGTTCAAGGTTTATGGCTGAAAAGCATTCTAGTTTACTATCTAGTGTAATATTAGAACTTACGTTTCCGGGAGATGATAACACTATACTGGTCAAAGGCAAGAGGTCATTCATTTTGTTTCTAAGAGTAACAATTTTATCGTTAAAAAAGCACATAAAATCATTACTACTGAGTGCTATGGGAATAGAAGGCTCCATGGAGCTGTGGCTCTCTGTCAGCCTGGCTACAGTGCTGAAAAGAAATCTTGCATTATTCCTATTCTCATCTATTAATGAAGAGTAGTAGCTGCTCTCGCTTTACGCAGTGCTTTCTTATATTCATTGAGAGTAATATGCCAAATGAAATGAGATTCTTCAAGTTTAGTGAAACGCCATATCCTTTCAAGTTGTCTCGACTTTTGCTTTATTTTGCGGGTTTGGGCATTATGCCATGGAGCTAATCTATGTTGTTTTATTTTCTTCTTTTTCAAAGGAGCAACAGAGTCTCATTTTATTCACATCTGTAGCACTATCAACAACATGATCAATTTGGTGTGGTGGACATTTTGTATAAGTGTCCTACCCTACATGCAGACCTGCTATCGAGTTAAGTATTGGTGGAATCTCTTCCTTAAATGTGGCTACAGCACTAACAGATAGGTTTCTGCTGCAGGAGCTTCTAATGCTTTGTAGTCTAGTAACAGTACTTCAAAGGTTACTAAGAAATGGTCGGATAAAGCAGGATTATGCGGTTCGACTAATAGTTGCTCGATTTCAATACCATAAGTCAGAACAAGGTCGAGAGTGTGATTATAGCAGTGGGTTGGTTTATTTACACTCTGACAAAAACCAACAGAATCTAATATAGAGTTAAATGCAACAGTAAGGCTATTTTTATCATCGTCAACATGAATATTAAAGTCACCTACGATAATTACTTTATCTGTTTTAAGAACCAAAGTTGATAAAAACTCAGAGAATTCTGATAAGAATTCTGATAAGAATTCTGAATAAGGACCTGGTACACTGTAACAAATAAGATTGGCTGCAAAGTGTTCCAGGTCGGATGCGTAAGACTAAAAACAAGACTTTCAAAGGAGTTATAATTTAATTTTGGTTTAGTATTGATAAGTAAACTTGAGTCAAAGATTGCTGCAACTCCACCTCCTCGGCCCACGCCTCCGGCAATATGAGTATTGATATGGCTGGGTGGAGTGGCCTCATTTATGCTGACATATTCTTCATGTCTCAACCAAGTTTCAGAGAGACAGCATATATCAATATTATAATCGGATATTAAATAATTTACCAATATTGCTTTAGATGCAAGAGATCTTATGTTTAAGAGACCACATTTAATACTCCTGTTTTGTTGCACTGTAGTAGTTGTTACATTTACTTTTATTAGGTTATTATGTATGACACCTCTATTAGGTTTTACCTTAAATTGTCCTTGGGCAGACACACACACCGCTAATATTGGGTATTTTATTGAGTTCGGGATTCCTATGGATGACTGCCTAGGAGAGAGTGCAGAGAAGCGTGTAAGACTGCGACTCCGCCTCCTGGTCTCAGCTCCAGTTTGTCATGGAGTCCACAAAGCCCTGAAATGTTTGCCGAAATGAGATCTGCACCTTCCAAAGTAGGATGAATGCCGTCTCTCTTAATCAGACCAGGTTTTCCCCGAAGGCTGTCCAATTATTTACGAAGCCCACATTGTTTGAATACCAAGTGCCAACACCACCACCCCGTACCGTACCGTCTAGCTCTCCGCAGCTTCCCTCCACAGCCCCGTGGGTCCGAGCGACCCTCAGGTCAGAGCGACCCTCCTCCTTCCTTCGCCACGGCCACCACCGCCAACATCAACATCAACACCCCGTCCCGTCTAGCCTAGCTCTCTGCAGCTTCCCTCCGCAGAGCGACCCTCCTCCCTCCTTCACCACCGCCACCACCGCCAACACCGCCAACACCGCCAACACCGCCAACACCGCCAACACCGCCAACACCACCAACACCACCAACACCACCACCCCGTCCCGTCTAGCTCTCCACAGCTTCCCTCCGCAGCCCCGTGGGTCCGAGCGACCCTCCTCCCTCCTTCACCACCGCCAACACCGCCAAACACCGCCAACACCGCCACCGCCAACACCGCCAACACCGCCAACACCGCCAACACCGCCAACACCACCAACACCGCCAACACCACCACCCCGTCTCATCTAGCCTAGCTCTTTGCAGCTTCCCTCCGCAGAGCGACCCTCCTCCCTCCTTCACCACCGCCAACACCGCCAACACCGCCAACACCTCCAACACCACCAACACCACCAACACTGCCAACACCACCAACACCACCAACACCGCCAACTCCGCCAACACCGCCAACACCACCACACCGTCTCATCTAGCCTAGCTCTCTGCAGCTTCCCTCCGCAGAGCGACCCTCCTCCCTCCTTCACCACCGCCACCACCGCCACCACCGCCAACACCGCCAACACCGCCAACACCGCCAACACCGCCAACACCGCCAACACCACCAACACCACCTACACCGCCAACACCGCCAACACCACCACCCCGTCTCATCTAGCCTAGCTCTCTGCAGCTTCCCTCCGCAGAGCGACCCTCCTCCCTCCTTCACCACCGCCAACACCGCCAACACCGCCAACACCACCAACACCACCAACACCACCACCCCGTCCCGTCTAGCTCTCCACAGCTTCCCTCCGCAGCCCCGTGGGTCCGAGCGACCCTCTTCCCTCCTTCATCACCGCCAACACCGCCAACACCGCCAACACCGCCAACACCGCCAACACCACCAACACCACCAACACCACCAACACCACCACCCCGTCCCGTCTAGCTCTCCACAGCTTCCCTCTGCAGCCCCGTGGGTCCGAGCGACCCTCCTCCCTCCTTCACCGCCGCCAACACCGCCAACACCGCCAACACCGCCAACACCGCCAACACCGCCAACACCGCCAACACCGCCAACACCGCCAACACCCCGTCCCGCCTAGCCTAGCTCTCCGCAGCTTCCCTCCGCAGCCCCGTGGGCCCGAGCGACCCTCCTCCCTCCTTCACCGCCACCCAGTCCTGTCTAGCCTAGCGCGCCGCAGCGGTTGGATGAGCAACTGGTTCCGTTCAGAGGTAGGTAGGTAGGTGGCGCGTCCGTCCCTCCGTACATCCGTGTATCTATCCATCCATCTATCTATCTATCCATCTATCCATCTCTCTCTATCCATCGTGTGTGTATTACACACACGTTACATATCGGAGGGAGAGGACGCTGGCGCTGCTTGTTCGCCGCTTCTCAATCTGAGTTTAAGTTTTAGTTTTCTGTGTTAGATCTTATCTTCAAACGTTCAACCCTGTATCTTCTGTTGACTGCATTTCTGTGTGGATTCTACCGGATCCATTGGATTCCAGCAGCCTGTCAGCCAAATTGGACCGCCGCCACCACAGCTGTCAAGCTAGCCGTCAAGCTAGCTGCCGTCAGTTGTGACCACTGGATGCAGCCGATTCGCTGCTCCTCCTCTACCAAGCGGGAGTTGTAGCCTCCTGATCATAAACCGGATCATCAAACTGCTGAGTATAAGCAACATCCACCTACAGCTGGCCTCATCAGGCGCCCCCTCAACGGACCCACTCTGGATGGCCACCACGGTCCAACCACCCACCAGCACCCTCTCCAACTTCACTCCAGCATCAGAAGCCACCATCTCCAAGCTCATCTGCAAAGCCAAATGCACCACCTGCTAGCTTGATCCCCTCCCCACTACCCTCATCAAAGCCTGTCTGCCGTCCATTTCCCCCATGATCACAACAATAATTAACTCCTCCCTCAATTCTGGAACTGTACCCCCCACCCTCAAAATGGCTGCAATCACACCTACCCTCAAAAAACCCAATGCTGACCCAGCTGACCTTAACCACTACAGGCCCATCTCCAACCTTCCCTTCATTTCAAAAACCCTTGAAAGGGTGGTTGCCGCTCAACTCCAGTCCCACCTCGACTCAAACAACCTACATGAACCCTTCCAATCTGGTTTCCGCTCAATGCACAGTACCGAAACCGCTCTGGTTAAAATCACCAACGACCTCCTCCATGCAGCTGACTCTGGACTGCTCACCATCCTCATCCTCCTCGACCTCACTGCTGCCTTCGACACAATCTCCCACCCACTACTCCTGGAACGCTTGGCTGACATTGGTATCACTGGTGTTGCTCTCTCCTGGTTCTCCTCCTACCTTACCAACAGACAGTTGTCCAGCTGGGGAACCACAGGTCGAGGTGTTCTCCTGTTTCACTGGGTGTCCCCCAGGGGTCAGTATTGGGTCCACTCCTATTCATCATTTACCTCCTCCCACTAGGCACAATCCTCCGTCACCATGGCATCCACTTTCACTGCTATGCTGATGACACGCAAGTCTATATCTCAACCAAACCCAACACCGCCCTCCCGCCCACCTCACTCACCACCTGCCTCCAGGATATCAGGAGCTGGATGAGCAGGAACTTCCTGAAGCTAAATGGTAGTAAAACTGAGGCCCTGCTCATCGGCTCCAAAAACACCCTCTCCAAAATCCTAACCACCCCACCCCCAAGCATCATGATCGACGGCTTCCCTGTATCTTTCACCAGCCAAGTGAAAAGCCTTGGCGTCATCCTGGACAGTACCCTTTCGTTTGCACCCCACATAAAAAACATCACCCGGACTGCCTTCTTCCATATCCGCAACATTTCCAGACTCCGCTCATCCCTTTCACAATCCAGCACCGAAATCCTGGTTAATGCATTTGTCACATCCCGGATTGTCTACTGTAATGCTATCCTCTCTGGCCCACCCACAAAACTACTCAACAGACTCCAAATCATTCAAAACTCGGCTGCCCGGATCATTACCTATACCAAATCGTCTGACCACATCACCCCAATCCTCATCCAACTTCACTGGCTCCCTGTCCAGCACCGGATTGACTACAAAAACCTTCTGCTTACATACAAAGCCCTCAACAACCTTACCCCCACCTATCTCTCAAACCTCCTCCAGGAATACACCCCCTCCCGCTCCCTGCGCTCATCCTCAGCCGGACTCTTGACTGTCCCCACCTACCGCCTTAGCACCATGGGAGCCAGGGCTTTTAGCTGCACCGCGCCCAGGCTATGGAACTCTCTACCTCCTCACATCAAACAGTCTGACTCCATCACGACATTCAAATCCTACCTCAAAACCCACCTGTTTAAACTGGCCTACTCACTCTAAAACACATTCAACCTGCTATCACAGACCCTCCTCTCACTCCATCACTCCACACTCTTGTCTGGCTTTTCTTATGCTTTCATGCTGCTGTATTGCCTTGTCAGTTCGATAAATTGTGTTCCGTTTTTGTTTTAGCTGTTTTAACTTTTAAATGCACTGTAAGGCGACCTTGGGTGTCCTGAAAGGCGGCTCGAAATAAAATGTATTATTATTATTATTATTATTATTATTATCTATCCGTGTAACATCTACGATGTGTACATTCTCCCCATCCCCGCTTTTCTCCTCCCCGCTTCCCCCCCCCCCCCCCCCCCGAATGCCGGAGCGGGATGGAGTGCCCGGAGGTACTGTTTTCCCCACGTTACCATGTTGTCTGGAGGATAGGACCGAGAGATGACATACTCTCTACCCGGGATACAAGTCACTATTTTCGGACACTTTCTTTGCTTTACCCCGGTTCTATCACTCTTTCCTCCTTTGACCATAAAACGTGTTTCCTGCTGGGGTACTGCCTGGTTCCGGGGCACCCCAAACCCTCTCATGGTCGGGCCACCATGAATTGATGCATCGGACCCAATGTTGCCAACACCAGCCCCGCGTTGGTGCGGAGGTGGGACCATTTAGCCAAGTGGTAACCCAAGTCCTCTCTTGGTCCGTGTACCAGGCATTAAAGCATTGAACCTTTGTTGCAATCACCGGTTACGCTAATGCATATATATACGGAGAAACACAACAGAATTTAAATACAATTAACTGTGTCTGTTTCAGTGAGGATGTTGTCCGAATGCCCGGTGTGCAGACTCTTCTATCTGGCTTTGAACAAGCATCTTAAGCACAAACATGCAGTGCGGAACTTGGAAGAAAGAGGCATCGTTCTTAAAATGGCCAGTGGCCAAATAAATGTTCGGACCAAACCCTGTCCCACCACAGGGTGTTCGTATGCTGGTCCTTCACCACCGCCACCACCGCCAACACCGCCAACACCGCCAACACCGCCAACACCGCCAACACCACCAACACCACCTACACCGCCAACACCGCCAACACCGCCACCCCGTCTCATCTAGCCTAGCTCTCTGCAGCTTCCCTCCGCAGAGCGACCCTCCTCCCTCCTTCACCACCGCCAACACCGCCAACACCGCCAACACCGCCAACACCGCCAACACCGCCAACACCACCAACACCGCCAACACCCCGTCCCGTCTAGCTCTCCACAGCTTCCCTCCGCAGCCCCGTGGGTCCGAGCGACCCTCCTCCCTCCTTCACCACCGCCAATACCGCCAACACCGCCAACACCGCCAACACCGCCAACACCACCAACACCGCCAACACCGCCAACTCCGCCAACTCCGCCAACACCACCAACACGTCTCATCTAGCCTAGCTCTCTGCAGCTTCCCTCCGCAGAGCGACCCTCCTCCCTCCTTCACCACCGCCAACACCGCCAACACCGCCAACACCGCCAACACCGCCAACACCACCTACACTGCCAACACCGCCAACACCGCCACCCCGTCTCATCTAGCCTAGCTCTCTGCAGCTTCCCTCCGCAGAGCGACCCTCCTCCCTCCTTCACCACCGCCAACACCGCCAACACCGTCAACACCACCAACACCACCAACACCACCAACACCACCACCCCGTCCCGTCTAGCTCTCCACAGCTTCCCTCCGCAGCCCCGTGGGTCCGAGCGACCCTCCTCCCTCCTTCACCACCGCCAACACCGCCAACACCGCCAACACCACCAACACCGCCAACACCACCACCCCGTCTCATCTAGCCTAGCTCTCTGCAGCTTCCCTCCGCAGAGCGACCCTCCTCCCTCCTTCACCACCGCCAACACCGCCAACACCGCCAACACCGCCAACACCGCCAACACCACCAACACCACCAACACCGCCAACACCGCCAACTCCGCCAACTCCGCCAACACCACCAACACCGCCAACACCACCACCCCGTCTCATCTAGCCTAGCTCTCTGCAGCTTCCCTCCGCAGAGCGACCCTCCTCCCTCCTTCACCACCGCCAACACCGCCAACACCGCCAACACCACCAACACCACCAACACCGCCAACACCACCAACACCACCAACACCGCCAACTCCGCCAACACCGCCAACACCGCCAACACCGCCAACACCACCACCCCGTCTCATCTAGCCTAGCTCTCTGCAGCTTCCCTCCGCAGAGCGACCCTCCTCCCTCCTTCACCACCGCCAACACCGCCAACACCGCCAACACCGCCAACACCACCTACACCGCCAACACCACCAACACCGCCACCCCGTCTCATCTAGCCTAGCTCTCTGCAGCTTCCCTCCGCAGAGCGACCCTCCTCCCTCCTTCACCACCGCCAACACCGCCAACACCGCCAACACCGCCAACACCGCCAACACCGCCAACACCGCCAACACCACCAACACCACCAACACCACCACCCCGTCCCGTCTAGCTCTCCACAGCTTCCCTCCGCAGCCCTGTGGGTCCGAGCGACCCTCCTCCCTCCTTCACCGCCGCCAACACCGCCAACACCGCCAACACCGCCAACACCGCCAACACCGCCAACACCGCCAACACCCCGTCCCGCCTAGCCTAGCTCTCCGCAGCTTCCCTCCGCAGCCCCGTGGGCCCGAGCGACCCTCCTCCCTCCTTCACCGCCACCCAGTCCTGTCTAGCCTAGCGCGCCGCAGCGGTTGGATGAGCAACTGGTTCCGTTCAGAGGTAGATAGGTAGGTGGCGCGTCCGTCCCTCCGTACATCCGTGTATCTATCCATCCATCTATCTATCTATCCATCTATCCATCTCTCTCTATCCATCGTGTGTGTATTACACACACGTTACATATCGGAGGGAGAGGACGCTGGCGCTGCTTGTTCGCCGCTTCTCAATCTGAGTTTAAGTTTTAGTTTTCTGTGTTAGATCTTATCTTCAAACGTTCAACCCTGTATCTTCTGTTGACTGCATTTCTGTGTGGATTCTACCGGATCCATTGGATTCCAGCAGCCTGTCAGCCAAATTGGACCGCCGCTACCACAGCTGTCAAGCTAGCCGTCAAGCTAGCTGCCGTCAGTTGTGACCACTCGATGCAGCCGATTCGCTGCTCCTCCTCTACCAAGCGGGAGTTGTAGCCTCCTGATCATAAACCGGATCATCAAACTGCTGAGTATAAGCAACATCCACCTACAGCTGGTCTCATCAGGCGCCCCCTCAACGGACCCACTCTGGATGGCCACCACGGTCCAACCACCCACCAGCACCCTCTCCAACTTCACTCCAGCATCAGAAGCCACCATCTCCAAGCTCATCTGCAAAGCCAAATGCACCACCTGCCAGCTTGATCCCCTCCCCACTACCCTCATCAAAGCCTGTCTGCCGTCCATTTCCCCCATGATCACAACAATAATTAACTCCTCCCTCAATTCTGGAACTGTACTCCCCACCCTCAAAATGGCTGCAATCACACCTACCCTCAAAAAACCCAATGCTGACCCAGCTGACCTTAACCACTACAGGCCCATCTCCAACCTTCCCTTCATTTCAAAAACCCTTGAAAGGGTGGTTGCCGCTCAACTCCAGTCCCACCTCGACTCAAACAACCTACATGAACCCTTCCAATCTGGTTTCCGCTCAATGCACAGTACCGAAACAGCTCTGGTTAAAATCACCAACGACCTCCTCCATGCAGCTGACTCTGGACTGCTCACCATCCTCATCCTCCTCGACCTCACTGCTGCCTTCGACACAATCTCCCACCCACTACTCCTGGAACGCTTGGCTGACATTGGTATCACTGGTGTTGCTCTCTCCTGGTTCTCCTCCTACCTTACCAACAGACAACAGTTTGTCCAGCTGGGGAACCACAGGTCAGGGTGTTCTCCTGTTTCACTGGGTGTCCCCCAGGGGTCAGTATTGGGTCCACTCCTATTCATCATTTACCTCCTCCCACTAGGCACAATCCTCCGTCACCATGGCATCCACTTTCACTGCTATGCTGATGACACGCAAGTCTATATCTCAACCAAACCCAACACCGCCCTCCCGCCCACCTCACTCACCACCTGCCTCCAGGATATCAGGAGCTGGATGAGCAGGAACTTCCTGAAGCTAAATGGTAGTAAAACTGAGGCCCTGCTCATCGGCTCCAAAAACACCCTCTCCAAAATCCTAACCACCCCACCCCCAAGCATCATGATCGACGGCTTCCCTGTATCTTTCACCAGCCAAGTGAAAAGCCTTGGCGTCATCCTGGACAGTACCCTTTCGTTTGCACCCCACATAAAAAACATCACCCGGACTGCCTTCTTCCATATCCGCAACATTTCCAGACTCCGCTCATCCCTTTCACAATCCAGCACCGAAATCCTGGTTAATGCATTTGTCACATCCCGGATTGTCTACTGTAATGCTATCCTCTCTGGCCTACCCACAAAACTACTCAACAGACTCCAAATCATTCAAAACTCGGCTGCCCGGATCATTACCTGTACCAAATCGTCTGACCACATCACCCCAATCCTCATCCAACGTCACTGGCTCCCTGTCCAGCACCGGATTGACTACAAAAACCTTCTGCTTACATACAAAGCCCTCAACAACCTTACCCCCACCTATCTCTCAAACCTCCTCCAGGAATACACCCCCTCCCGCTCCTTGCGCTCATCCTCAGCCGGACTCTTGACTGTCCCCACCTACCGCCTTAGCACCATGGGAGCCAGGGCTTTTAGCTGCACCGCGCCCAGGCTATGGAACTCTCTACCTCCTCACATCAAACAGTCTGACTCCATCACGACATTCAAATCCTACCTCAAAACCCACCTGTTTAAACTGGCCTACTCACTCTAAAACACATTCAACCTGCTATCACAGACCCTCCTCTCACTCCGTCACTCCACACTCTTGTCTGGCTTTTCTTATGCTTTCATGCTGCTGTAATGCCTTGTCGGTTCGATAAATTGTGTTCCGTTTTTGTTTTAGCTGTTTTAACTTTTAAATGCACTGTAAGGCGACCTTGGGTGTCCTGAAAGGCGCCTCGAAATAAAATGTATTATTATTATTATTATTATTATCTATCCGTGTAACATCTACGACGTGTACATTCTCCCCATCCCCGCTTTTCTCCTCCCCGCTTCCCCCCCCCCCCCCCCCCCCCGAATGCCGGAGCGGGATGGAGCGCCCGGAGGTACTGTTTTCCCCACGTTACCATGTTGTCTGGAGGATAGGACTGAGAGATGACATACTCTCTACCCGGGATACAAGTCACTATTTTCGGACACTTTCTTTGCTTTACCCCGGTTCTATCACTCTTTCCTCCTTTGACCATAAAACGTGTTTCCTGCTGGGGTACTGCCTGGTTCCGGGGCACCCCAAACCCTCTCATGGTCGGGCCACCATGAATTGATGCATCGGACCCAATGTTGCCAACACCAGCCCCGCGTTGGTGCGGAGGTGGAACCATTTAGCCAAGTGGTAACCCAAGTCCTCTCTTGATCCGTGTACCAGGCATTAAAGCATCGAACTTTTGTTGCAATCACCGGTTATGCAAACGCATATAAACGGAGAAACACAACAGAATTTAAATACAATTAACTGTGTCTGTTTCAGTGAGGATGTTGTCCGAATGCCCGGTGTGCAGACTCTTCTATCTGGCTTTGAACAAGCATCTTAAGCACAAACATGAAGTGCGGAACTTGGAAGAAAGAGGCATCGTTCTTAAAATGGCCAGTGGCCGAATAAATGTTCGGACCAAACCCTGTCCCACCACAGGGTGTTCGTATGCTGGGAAGAAACTGCACCGTCATGTCACTCATGGCCACCCTGAGTTCTCCCGAGATGAAGCACATCAGGTCCTGGCAAGGCTGAAGCATAGTGTGGCCCTGCAATTGCTCCATGACCTCAGAGAGACTAATCCCATCATTGGAATGGCTACATCATTGGATATAGACAATGAGGAGGAATACCCGGTGCACCCTCCACCCTTCTCCCCACATACTGAGTGTGACGAAGAGGACTGCAGGCAGGTGATGCTGGAAAATGTGGCATTGAGGGCTCAGAAGGATGCCCTCATTGATGAGGTGAAGACCCTGCGCTCCAGGCTGAAAAAGGGGCTAAAACCCCGGCAGCAGTGTGCCACTGCTGCTGTGCTTGAGGAAGAGGAAGAATGTATACGATTTAAGGGCCTGGCAATCTCAAGTACCTCCGGCATAAACACAGCAGACTCCTGTAGTCAGACCCCGGTCAAGATTGTCATGCGGTCCTCAGCAGCCTCCGGTAGTCAGACGCCTCTCAAGACCCCGGTCAAGACTATCATGCTGTCTCCAGCAGCCTCCTGTAATGAGGACTGGCCCTCTCCTCACTGGTCCACTGGGAAGGGACGTAGGAAGGGACGTGGGAATACCATGCGTGAAATCACGTTGCCTCAACGCATGGAGACGTACATTCAGACATACAGGCATCATTGTGAGGGTGTCGCACCGACAGTAAAACGGAAAGAAAATTGTCTGTCCAATGTCAGCCGGATAAAGAACTTCCTCGTATTCATGGCCCATGGTGTTAACCGACTGTCAGATTGGCTGTTCCTAAAAGACACGGAGAGGGTCCGTGGCTGGAGCGAGTATATTGTAAAGTCGGGCCGGGCAGTCACAACAGCGCTGTTGTTCCTGAAGAATGTGAACCATTTCCTGAGGTACTTGTCTGAGTCAAAGCTCCGGGGGTGCAGGCTCACCCAGTCTGATATGACCCACATCATCAGAGAGGTGAAAGCCAACATGAACGACTTGAAAAAGTCTGTCACTGTCCACCAGTTCAAGATGAAGAGGAACAAGCTGGATCGTCTGCCGAGCCAGGCGGAGCTTCTCGCCACCATGGCGGCCGCTGAGAAGCGCTTCCCTGATCTCCTTGACCTGATGGCTTGCAACCCGACCTCAATCACCCAGTACCTGCTATACGGCTATCTAACCCTCCATTGGAGCCTCCTGTATGGCCACCGTCCAGGTGTGTACGCAAACATGACCAACACTGAGGTGTTAGAGGCGGACACAAGGGGCACTGCTGAGGGCTACATCATCCATGTGCAGGATCACAAGACTGCCAAGACATTTGGCGAAGCACAGCTGGTGCTTACAGTGAAGGAGTTTGGCTGGTTCATGCGGTGGATGGGGATAAAAGAGTACTTGTCGGGTCCTCAGAATGAATTCTTCCTTTTCACAACGGGGAAGCATGCCTCCAGGAACCTGAACGCTCACTTGAAGAGGGCTTGGGCTGATGAAGCGTTTGACACCGTTGATCATCGCATTTTAAAGCAGAGGCTACTCAGTATAGGCATGTCCAGCCATGCAGTGGGTGGTTTGTGAACTATGGACTGTCTTCTGAGTGGTTAAACATTTCTAATGGTGTACCACAAGGTTCTGTTTTAGGACCACTTTTATTCTCCATATATATTAACAGCGTAGGTGAGAATGTGGATGAAGCTACTTTACATTTTTATGCGGATGATACCGTGATGTCTGTGCAGGTCCCTCCATTCAGGAGGCTGGTGTTAAACTACAGGCTGTTTTTAACATTATTCAGACTCAGCTCTCTGAACTAAAGCTTCTTTTAAATGTGGATAAAACCAAGGTAATGCTCTTTTCAAAAGCAAAAAAGACTCCAGAGCCTGTTTCAGATATTGTAACTACGCAAGGAACAAAACTTGAAGTGGTTACCTGTTACAAATACCTTGGTCTCTGGCTTGATGATTGTCTCTCTTTTAAACTTCATGTAAATAACCTGCTTAGAAAGCTGAGGGTTAGGCTAGGTTTCTTCTCCAGGAACAAGTCCTGTTTCTCGCTTGAGGCCAGGAAAAGGCTCTGTGACCTTTTGACCTGTGCTGGACTATGGTGATTTGTTGTATATGAATGCACCTGCCAATTACCTGAGCAAATTGGATGCTGCGTATCACAGTGCTCTGAGATTTGTCACAAATTGTAAAACGCTTACTCATCACTGTACCCTGTATGCCAGGGGTCGGCAACCCCTGGCACGCGTGCCAGCATTGGCACGCGGCACCGTAACCAGTGGCACGCTAGGAATAAGTGGAATAAGTGTGCAAAAATATTTAAATTGTATTTTGGGATCCTGAACGAGGCCGCCGCCAGAGCGCGTCTCCCCGTTACCCGCAGAAGGAAGCCATGCACGCAACGCAGCCCCGCTCTCTTTAACTCCAGGTGACTTTCTGCCGCTTTCCTCCGTGGTGCTGATCATTTCACCACAGAGGAAAGCACTTCACTAATTGCAGTAGCCTACCCATAAGGAGCTGTACAAATGCCGCAGTTTCTGCGTGGCTGTGTATTTAGTTGAAAGCCCAGTGGCGATCTGATCATCTCTCATTGAAATAATATGCTACAAAGGGGCGCACTGGCCATCTGTGTGTTGAACTTTCCTGTCGGCTCCCAGACCGTAGTCGAAGAGGGCAGACCTCTGTTTTTCTGCTTCCTCGTTTCACTTCCAGAAACATACACACGTTCTCTCACTGTCGCTCTACCATCCACAAACACGTATGCACAAGCCACACCCCTCTCTCTCTCTCTCAAAGGGACAGCGATCTCATCTCACTCTGCGTGACCCTAATATCATAACATGTGTGTTCTGGAGAATCACAGAACGGACAATCGTCCTTATTATTATGCCGTTTAAACCAATTATTTAAATGTGTTTGTTAAATTCGACATCATGTAAGTTGCGCTGACAGGTCCACACACTGCTTCCCCGCAGAGAGACTCCCCCGCCCTCCTGCTGATAGTTGACAAGCGTCAAGCTCCTCACCCCCCCCCCCCCCCCCCCCCCCCCCACTTGATAATTCTCGATCGTTGGCACGCTGATAACAATTTTTTTTGAAAATGGCACTTCATATGAAAAAGGTTGCCGACCCCTGCTGTATGCTAAGGCAGCTTTACCATCACTCTCTGTACGGAGGCTCAGTCACTGGTACACTTTTATTTATAAAGCTATGTTGGGCAAACTCCCGTATTACATCTGTTCTCTGGTAAAGCAGAAAGTTGCAGCTATTGTCTGAGATCACAGGATGTAGTCTTATGAGATGTACCAAGAGTGAGGACTGTCTTAGGTAAGACAACTTTTATGTGCGCAGCTCCACTTGCTTGGAACAGCCTACAGTCCAAATTGAAATTGTGCAATTTTGTTTCTCTGAATGTTTTTAAGGCACGTCTGCACGAAATGCTTTATGACACTATGGGTGTTGGTAAGTGTTGGTGAATATGTAAATATGATGTCCTCTATTGTTTGTTTTTATGTTTCATGTGGAACTAATTGATGCAGGTCTCCCTTGTAAAAGAGATCCATGATCTCAAGGGACCTGTCTGTCTAAATAATCGCCTTCACAATCCTGCACACTGCCCTGGCTGACATTATCAAGCATCACCAAGATCCAGAAAGCAGGTCGATTCTCGCCAGGTTTATGTGTCACGACGTAAGCACTGCAGACCGGTTCTACGCCAATACGCCTGGAATAAAGGAGGGATTGAAGATCCGCTCCGTGTTCAGGGCGGCAGCAGCTGCAGCAGCAGCATCATCGGAAGGAGTTCTCCCGCCGTCAGATGCCTCCGAAGTGGACTCAGGGGCGGAGACCAGCGATACCTCTTCTTCTGGGCCTGTTGATACTCCTGATGTGGGGGTAGGGGCCGTGGACTCAGCCTTTTCCCCCCGGTGCACCGTACAAGTTACACGGCTAATATGGCCCCCGGGCCCCCGCTAATCATGTTTTTAATCATGTTTTTATTATGTTTATTATGCATATTGTGTATACTGTTTTTGTAAAAATAATGTGATAATTAAATAAATAAAAAAACATTTTAATAACGTTTAAGGTTCCCAGGGGTTGATACAGTGCCAGGTATCAGACTATTTAAACAAAGTTTACCCAGGATTCAGACACTTTCCCTGGCTTGTAAAATGCGGCGATGCGCCCTGGAGGTACCATACTATTTAAACAAAGTTTACCCAGGATTCAGACACCTTCCCTGGCTTGTAAAATGCGGTAATGCGCCCTGGAGGTACCATACTATTTAAACAAAGTTTACCCAGGATTCAGACACCTTCCCTGGCTTGTAAAATGCAGTGATGCGCCCTGGATGTATCATACTATTTAAACAGAGTTTACCCAGGATTCAGACACCTTCCCTGGCTTGTAAAATGCGGTGATGCGCCCTGGAAGTATAACACTATTTTAAACAACTTTTCCCCGCCTTTGAAACACTTGTTCCTGGTTTTTTGCCTGTCATTTTGCAAGATATGATTTAACATTGAAGCTCTCCTGGAAATGGACATATTCTGTCCTTCTCCAAGAGAACATCCTCCACTTCTGTGAATAAGGATGAATATGGATGCTGGTGTGCGGACAGTAAAGCACCGCAAAATCCACCCCCCTTTAAGGTTCCCAGGGGCACGAGGTTCTTGAGGGTGTGATCATCTGGGTTTAGTCTGTGGGGGAGTGCTTAAGTCCGGGGGCCCGGGGACCCAAGGTGCGCAAGGTTATGGAAGTGTGCATGTCAGGGAGAGATGCTGGAGCTGATTAGTCCGTCGTTTGGGGGTCTTGGAGCGGCCACAGAGAGGTGCTTTTCCCGGTGTATTTCATGGAAGTCTGACATAGCCTGTTTGCTCATGTAAGGAAAAGGTCTGCCTTATGGACAGAGTTAACATGGGACTTGTCCTTCAAATGTACACATGTCCGCACAATGGAAATGTGATGTCAACTTCCAATGCAAAGTCCCTGCCACCGGCAGGACACATTTGACCAACTGTAAACCAACACTTGGGGGTGCTCTATGCATGTGTCTGAGGGTAAAATAATCATCATTCTGTATATAAATATGTTTGTCAATATCATGGACATTTCCTTTTAAATTGGGGTCCACGAAGCTGACACAAGATACCCGCAGATAAGCACTCGTCTCGGACTAAAATCCTCAATGCATAGCAGTTTTAATGGCATTTTTGTTATTCAGTATTACCAGGGGCACGAACTTCTGACCGGTGTTCCCTCTTGGTGTAGTCTGTGGGGGAGTGCTTAAGTGTGGGTACACAGGTTGGCCTGTTGCACAAGGTTATGGAGGTGGGGGTCTTGCTGGTGCTCAAGTGTCGATATACGTCACCCCATATTCACATAACTTTTACCCGCCTTAAGAGACACTATTTTGGGGTACAATTTATCCATTTTCAACCCTTTTTTCTGGTTCTTCCAAATGTTAACTTAGACTTTTTCTGACTCTGGAGGAATGTAAAGGGAGTTGTCAGGGGACTCTACCCGCCTTAAGAGACACTATTTTCGGATACATTTTTATCCATTTTCACCCTTTTCTCTGGTTCTTCCAAATGTTTTTCTGACCCATGTACATACAGCAGTGATCAGCACCTGACAGTCATTTCAAACGGTTTTAAATCGTTTTTTCACTTTTTAAAACAGCTTTCTGCCCTGGAAATGATTTCTAACCATTATTACCATTATGGAGGGGCTGCAGGAACACTTTACCCAGCTTTCACACACTTCTTCCTGGGTAAGAAAGCCATGTGCATCAGCCTGGAGCTCTGCCTGTGAGTGTGGGACCCTGCTTACAGCAGTGACTCTGCTGCCCTTATTTACCCAGCTTTCACACACTTCTTCCTGGGTAAGAAAGCCATGTGCATCAGCCTGGAGCTCTGCCTGTGAGTGTGGGACCCTGCTTACAGCAGTGACTCTGCTGCCCTTATTTACCCAGCTTTCACACACTTCTTCCTGGGTAAGAAAGCCATGTGCATCACCCTGGAGATCTGCCTGGGACCGTGGGACCCTGCTTACAGCAGTGACTCTGCTGCCCTTATGTTCTTGTACATTTCATGAGTCAAATGTGGATGAAATGGACAGATTCCTGTACATTTCATGAGTCAAAAACAGCTTTCTGCCCTGGAAATGATTTCTAACCATTATTACCGTTATGGAGGGGCTGCAGGAACACTTTACCCAGCTTTCACACACTTCTTCCTGGGTAAGAAAGCCATGTGCATCACCCTGGAGCTCTGCCTGGGACCGTGGGATCCTGCTGTAAGCAGTGACCCTGCTTACAGCAGTGACTCTGCTGCCCTTATGTTCTTGTACATTTCATGAGTCAAATGTGGATGAAATGGACAGATTCCTGTACATGTTCCCCAGGTTTCACACACTCATTCCTGGGTAAGAAAGCCATGTGCATCACCCTGGATCTCTGGGTGCCTTTGAGTGTGGGACCCTGCTTACAGTCCGTCGTTTGGGGCTCTCCCGAGAGTGGAAGTCCATTGCCTCTAAATAGAGGTAAAATTAGGTCTGTCACTTTGGGTAACCGCACCACTGTCAGACGTCTCCCGAGAATGGACGTCCATTCTCTCTAAATAGGGTTAGGGTTAGGCTAAGGGTTAGGCCAGTGGTTCCCAAACTTTTTCTGTCAGGCCCCCCCTTTGGAGAAAAAAAAAAGTCGGGCCCCCCCAACACAAATAGTCAGGCTCAGTGGCAACGCCAGAGGTTTCTTTTGGAGATGCTGTGGGGTTGCTTGAAAATGTACCGGGCACTACAGTGGAATGTTCTACTGCAACACTCCCCACACACATACAGATGTAGCGCTTCATTTCAGACGCCTACCCGTGCGGGTCCGTGATCGGCACGGGGTGGGCCCCTGCTGAAAAGGAAAACCCCCCGCAGGACTTGAAATGCCCCCTTGATAAATACATGTAATTTTAATGAAACCAGCTGCAATGGATCATGGATCCACCAGGGGGAGCCGTGATTAAAAAGCTGCCACACAGGAACTCATGTGAAATAAACAGCTGATCTACAGGTATCTGATATAGCGGATATTTGTTAAGATCCATATGTCACGGATAGGATCATATTCTGTGCTAAATAAGAGACATGTAATCATTTACTAAACATCATGTTTTTATTTAACAAAATAATGTTGTTTAATTCACGTAGGTGTAAGTACAAAACCATCGCTATGTTTTTAGATCAGGAAATGCAGCCCGGCTCAAACAAACGATTTTCAATCATCATCCTCACGATCATTAACGTATCATATGTTCGCGAGTTGAAATTAATGCACTAAATTTAATCCACGTGAGTTTACAACAACTAAAATAATGGCTTTGTTTTTATATCACATCCGACCGGAGGAAAATGCAGCACGGCTCTCACTACCGATCATCCTAATCCCACGGGCAAACAGTAATATGTACAGTGTTAATAGTTTACTGTATTATTAGTGTCTAATATTACTGGGGATTTCGGAATGGTGCTGGGTTTTGATTTATTGTATCGGCTGCATATCGCAATATATTCCTGAAGTCTGAAATGCAAACATTTCCCACATTAGGGCAATTCACCCTACATTCAATCATTCAAACAAAATCATATTTCGTTTATTTTTAACGAAATAAATGTGGTTTAATCCACATAATTTACTGAAGTATTGTTTAACTTGAAGGTGCCTGATGTGAACATGTCCAGAAGAACTCTAGCTTGAATGGCCTTTGTATACAGTAGGCCTACAGTATAGCCCAACCATTTACACCTTCCTTTTTTCCCGTCCAAAGTTTGAATTGGATAAAGGTAATGGTTATCGATGGTGCTTTTATAGCCTATTGTATAATAACTGTGTGATTTATATTGCTTTTCAAATGCATATGGCCCCCCATTTACACTGCTCTTCCTGTCAAGAATATGAATAGAACTTAGTTAGATCACTTTACATTTCTGCAAATTAATTTTTAATCACACACGTCTCCCCGTCCCGAAAATAATAAATAAAATAAAAAGAGGAAACAATTTTCAAGTTCAGTTTTCGCCGTTTTATTTAAAATAACTGCCATAACAGACGCCATGCTGTAGCTATCTGCTGCGGAAACCAGGACGAGCTATTTCGGGATCTGTTTTTCGGGGGCTCCTCAGTCTCTCATTTACCCGGCTCCTGATCTTATGCCACTGGTCAATGTTCAGATTTGGGAACCAATTGGAAACATAGGACTCAATCTTTTTCAACCTCTTGATGGGAAAAAAGGAAGGTGTAAATGGTTGAATGATGAATAAACAGTGAGGAGGGGTACAGTATGAATACACTAGATATACACAGCAGCCCAGCCTGTGAGCAGTATGAACACCAATGAGCGCTCAGCTCGAGATACCAGCGAGTCGAGAGAGAGAATGATATCTGCATTTTCTCTTTTGGTTTGATTAGGACACATCCTGGGGATTGTGTTTACAAACATTGACCAGACCGTTCACCAGCCCCCACCCCCCATGTTGCCTATGCTGTTCTGTGTTGCGAACTCTTTGTTTAAAACGAATTGGCCATCGGAATGTGTGGAGGAATTCTCCCAAGGGTCACATTCCACAGCTGTCCCCCCCCACTCTTGTGATCTCCCAACCCCCAGTCTGTAGGTTTGTGTTTGCATATTTCTATGCCGTAATTCATACTGGTCCTCTCACGCACATTCTCCTTACAGTATACACAGGCTATATGAGTCCGTGTATCTACGGACCATTTGTTTTTCTTTATTAAAAAAGTAAACGGAAGAGCGTCTGAGAGGCGTTTTTGCCCTTTTGCTTTTTACCTTACTAAATGGTCTAATGGTCAGTGGGGGGGGGGGGGGAAGGCCCGCGAAACTCGCGGAAGTGATTTCAAAACAAAAAGCACTCGTTTGCTTGGAACAAAGAAAACGGCCAAGACACACATTGAGTCCAGAAAATGAATCTTATTAAGGGCTGTAAATATAATAAGCCTGTGTCTAAAATTGACAACAGGCTTATTATATTTACAGCCCTTAAGATACACTTTTGTGTTTAACAGCTGACCACTACCATGACATACTTTGTTTTAGTAGATTTCGCATGAGAGCAAAATGTATAAATATGAGCATTAACATATATGATATGAGAGCAAAATGTATGAATATGTGAGTGTAAATATATACATGTGTGAGAGTGAAAATATGCTGCATTTAATAATTAATTCTATTTATTCCGTTTGGATGTAGGATTTTTGACTTTGTTTAGAGCAGTGATCTGCAGCAGCTCTAGCTAAGCGCTGTCAGACCGGACCTAACCCTGAAAAGTATTATCATCTGAAATTAATCATTATGTTATTAATATTAAATACATAAGTATTGTTACAACTTGTATTTAGAAATACTCTGTTGTAATTATTGATGCATAAATGAGTTCATCCATTCAATGTGGCATCTGCTATAACGGGGTTAATGTATGATATTACTTAATAATACAATACATTATAATATATGATAATTACATTTTAGTTTTATTCATTTCTTATTTCATAGTTTCTCATTATTATTATTTTTATCGCTCATCTTATTTTTGATTTTATTAATCTGTGTGAATCTGTGCTCTCCTGTTTTTCACTCTCACCCTGTTGCTGTTTGAACTACTGAATTTCCCCACGGGATTAATAAAGGTCCATCTTATCTTATCTTATCTTAATGTATAAGTTGATTTACTTCAATACTGTACTGTGTAAAAACACCCCAACAATATTACAAAAGATATACTGCATAAAGCAAACTATATACTTTATTTGATCTGAAACATTGATGTTGTTTCGTTATAGTAGCCTGTGAAAACCATAACTAATAAGTGATGAAATGCTACAGTATTCAGCAAACACAACTGCAGAGCTGCAAACATTGCAAACAGACTAAGTTCTACAACACCCAGTTGTCTTTGTGTATTTGTGAATGAAGCGCCATCTCATGGTTAAATCCTGTAATTGAACAAATGGGGAAATTTGGCAACGCCCTCTAGCAATTTGGCAACACCCCCAGCCACTGGGATCTGCTGGGTTTTTGACTGGGACACACCCATGTGAGTCCTATCTGGAGTGCTACATCTGTATACACAATGTACCCGCAACTGTTACAGTGAAGGCTCGATAATCAGCTCACAGCATATAAGTGTAAGCAGGGGTAAAGTGCTATTTTTAAGATTTATATTAAATATTGAAGTTAAAAGCATCAATCTGGTGCACTTTGAGAGCAAAATGAAGAGATCTATGGATACATCTCTCAACACCCATGAAACAAAACTGTGAACAGATTTACTTTGTCTTTATGGATATTTTACAAATCACCCTTTTAAACTTTATTCTTTTTATACTGTCATATAGTATTTCATAGCTGTTTTTCCTTTATTCTCTTACTTTTTTATAACTATAATGATCATATAAACGTGTGCCTCGGAAATAATTGTTTACACATGGTGACCAAAATGTTTGAGACCCACTGAGATAACACTGAGAGAGTCCTTTAGTTCAGTGGTTCTCAAATGGGGGTACACGGACCCCTAGGGGTACGTTGGAGTATGTGAGATTTATTTTATGTGAAAACAAAAACATAATTAATGCATTTAAACAAACTGCTAATAGTAGATTAACTACTTTATTCAAAAGTTTACAGAAACTCTGGATAATAAAATGGGAAAAATAAACGGGGTGCTCTCTTTTCCTCTCCCTCTCCTGACAGCCCGTCAGTCTCGTCAGCTCGCTGAACCTGTAATGAGTGACCCGACAGTAAAGAATACATATATTTATAACTAAGTTAGCTAGTTCCAGAGTAGATAAACTAGCTAAGCGTGTTAGGTCTAACTCTTAGTGATCTGATCTCTGATCTTTCTCTCCCGTCTGGTTATACTTCCCTCGCGTTTATGTCCAAATCAGATCTAGCTAGTTCTAGTTAATGATATGCCTGCCTGCTCATCAAAGGACCTAAACAATAAGCGTTGCTTGGCAACGGCCCCTGGCTGCAAAGTATAGCGTTATGCATAGGTTTAAATGAGGGGTCAAAATCCCATGCTCATAAAATGCTCATATATCTTTTTCTTTTCATTCCCATCCATCCATCCATCCATCTTCTTCCGCTTATCCGTGGTCGGGTCGCGGGGGTAGCAGTTCCAGCAGAGAGCCCCAAACTTCCTTTTCCCTGGCGACATCAACCAGCTCTGACTGGGAGGTCCCAAGGCGCTCCCAGGCCAGAGAAGAGATATAATCCCTCCACCTGGTCCTAGGTCTACCCCTTGGTCTCTTCCCAGCTGGACGTGCCTGGAACACCTCCCTAGGGAGGCGCCCAGGTGGCATCCTAACTCGGTGCCCGAACCACCTCAACTGGCTCCTTTGGACGCGAAGGAGGAGCGGCTCAACTCCGAGTCCCTCCCGGATGACCGAACTTCTCACCGTATCCCTAAGGGAGACACCAGCCACCCTGCGGGGGAAAACCCATCTCGGCCGCTTGTATCCGCGATCTCGTTCTTTCGGTCATGACCAATCCTTCATGACCATAGCTGAGGGTAGGAAGGGAAATGGCTCGGTAGACAGAGAGCTTTGCCTTCTGGCTCAGCTCCCTTTTCGTCACAACGGTGCGGTAAAGCGACTGCAGTACCGCTCCCGCTGCTCCGCTTCTCCGGCCCATCTCACGCTCCATTGTTCCCTCACTCGAGAACAAAACCCCGAGATACTTGAACTCCTTCACTTGGGGTAAGGACTCATTCCCTACTTAGAGTGGACAGTCCATCGGTTTCCTGCTGAGAACCATGGCCTCAGATTTGGAGGTGCTGATCCTCATCCCAGCCGCTTCACACTCAGCTGCGAACCGATCCAGTGAGTGCTGAAGGTCGCAGACCGATGAAGCCATCAGAACCACAACATCTGCAAAAAGCAGTGGTGCAATCCTTAGTCCACCGAACTGCAGACCCCCTCCCCCATGACTACGCCTCGAAATCCGATCCATGTATATTACAAACAGGATTGTGACAAAGCGCAGCCCTGGCGGAGGCCAACCCTCACCGGAAATGGGTCCGACTTCCTACCGAGGACCCGGACACAGCTCTCGCTTTGGGAGTACAGAGATTGGATGGCCCTGAGTAGAGACCCCCTCACCCCATACTCCCGCAGCACCTCCCACAGTAACTCCCTGGGAACCCGGTCATACGCCTTCTCCAAGTCCACAAAACACATGTAGACCGGATAAGCGTACTCCCAGGCCCCCTCCAGGATCCTTCCGAGAGTAAAAGGCTGATCCGTCGTTCCACGACCAGGACGGAATCCGCATTGTTCCTCCTCAATCTGAGGTTCGACAATCAGCCTGACCCTCCTTTCGAGTACCTTAGAGTAAACTTTCCCGGGGAGGCTGAGTAGTGTGATGCCTCTGTAATTGGCACACACCCTCTGATCCCCCTTTTTAAAAAGGGAAACCACCACCCCGGTCTGCTACTCCTTCGGTACTGTTTCCGACTTCCACGCAACGTTGATGAGACGTGTCAACCATGACAGTCCCTCAACACCCAGAGCCTTCAGCATTTCTGGGCGGATCTCATCCACCCCCGGGGCTTTGCCACTGTGGAGTTGTTTAACAACCTCAGTGACCTCCCCCCGGTAGATTAGTGTTGATCCCCTGTCATACTCCAGCTCTGCCTCTAACATAGAGGGCGGAGTTGTCGGGTTCAGGAGTTCCTCAAAGTGTTCCTTCCAACGCCCTAACACTCCATCAGTTGAGGTCAACAACGTCCCATCCTTACTGTACACAGCTTGGATGGTTCCCTGCTTCCCCCTCCTGAGGTGTCGGACAGTTTTCCAGAACAACTTTGGTGCCGCCCGAAAGTCCTTTTCCATGTCCTCTCCGAACTTCTCCCACACCCGCTGCTTTGCCTCGGCCACGGATGAGGCTGCTGCCCTTCGGGCCTGTCGGTACCTTGCAACTGCCTCGGGAGTCCCCCGGGATAACAAATCCCTGAAGGCCTCCTTCTTCAGTCGGACGGCTTCCCTGACCACCGGTGTCCACCAGGAGGTTCGAGGGTTACCGCCCCTTGAGGCACCTAGGACCTTGAGACACAGCTCCCTGCCGCGGCTTCGGCAAGGAACGGCCCCCCTTGTCACAGTCTGCTTTCTCACTCACCTATTTTCTGCATTATCATTCCTTAGTCACCTGGTAGTCACACCCTGTCTCTCTCTCTCTCACTCTGTTACACCCATCAGCTCCATTAGTATTTAGGCCCACTTCACTTTCACCTCAGTGCCAGATCGTACTTTGCAGCATGCCAGTCTTTCCCGCATTACTCTTCAGATTGCTCTCCCGGTTTCGACCCTGCCTGTCCCTGACCAGCCTGCCTCGCCTGCTCCCTGACCCGTTCTGTACCTGCGACTCCCGTCCTGCCTTCTCCCGGAACCCTCGCCTGTCCCCGACCAGCCCTTTGCCTACTATCTGCCGTGTTGTCTCCTACCAGCCTATTGCCTCTAATAAAGCTGGTTACCGACTATCTCTGGTTTCCCGTGTTCTGCATTTTGGTCCTCAGCTCGTTTGTGACAGAACGATCTGGACAGAAATGGACCAAGCAAACACCGGGTCTCCTAGAGACCGCTTTGAGAGGGTTGAGGATGCCATCCAAAGACAGGAGGTCACAATAGCTACCTTAGCTATCGAGACCCACCAGGCAACCTCAACCCAGGGACAAACGCTGGCTTACCTTACCTCCCAGATGCAACAGATGGCCGCCACCGTACAACAGCTAGCCGCTACCATGGCTGCTACCGTCCCTCCGCCCGCAGCTCCGATGCTCGCTCCAGCCCCTGGGTCGACGGGATACGCTCCGGAGCCTCGTGTGGGAACGCCGGAACGCTACGCTGGTGAGCCGGAGGGATGCAGTCCTTTTCTCACAAACTGTTCCATATTGTTTTCACTGCAGCCACACACCTTCGCCTCCGAGGCGGCTCGTGTAGCTTTCACCGTTAATCATCTGACGGGGAGAGCCCGTTTATGGGGAACTGCAGAGTGGGAGCAGCAGACACCAGCCTGCGCCTCTTTTGCTGCATTTTCCGTGGAGATGTGGAAGGTGTTCGGTTCCGTTCGTCTGGGTCCCGACGCTGCTGGAGGTCTGCTGAGTTTGTGCCAGGGTTCCGGCACGGTGGTGGATTACGCTATTGACTTCCGCACCAGCAGCCGTCGCAGCAGCTGGAATGAGCCGGCGCAGTGTGACGCATATCTGAGAGGATTAGCGGATTATATGAGAGATGAGCTGGTTTCCTATGATCTCCCTGCTTCCTTGGATGGGTTGATTGTGCTCACCTCTCGGATTGACGGACGAATCCAGACTCGGAGAGGAGAGCAACAGACGCGAGCGGCGGGCCGCTGCTCGCGACAACAACTTCCGGTTTCCGGGAGATTTCGACTTCCGGTTTCGGCGGAGAATTCCCACTCCTACTCTGACTCACGGTACGAGGTCGAGCCCATGCAAGTGGGTCGTACCAGTCTTACCTCTGAGGAGAGGGAATTACGTCGAAGAGGTAATCTTTGCCTTTACTGTGGTCAGGCTGGACATAGGGTTTCCCGTTGTCCGGTAAAAGGCAGAGCTCATCAGTAATGGGGAGTATACTGGTGGGCCAAACCTCTGAGCTGATCCCCAATCTAAGACCCTTGTGCCATGCTCGACTCCTCCTGACAGGCAAATCTCAGGCTCTGGCTGTTTTTATCGACTCCGGATCAGATGTTAGCATCATTGACGAGGAGCTCGCACGACAGCTGGGCATCCAACAGGTTCGGCTGCTCCAGCCGGTACCGGCTAATGCTTTGGATGGTCACCTGCTGGGAACAGTGACACACCAGACGACACCGGTCCATATGCTCATGTCGGGGAACCACCATGAGACAATCCAGTTTCATGTGCTACGGTCCCCCCAAATCCCTCTGATTTTGGGTTATCCGTGGCTCCGCCGCCACAACCCGAACATTGACTGGGCAACTGGGTCCATCCTAGGTTGGAGTTCCTCCTGTCATCAGGTTTGTCTCAAGCAGGCCGCCGCACCTCAACTATCTGTGGATATGAACCTGGTTCCGGATGTCACAGGGGTTCCGGCGGAATATTTGGACTTTAAGGAGGTTTTTAGTAAGGCTAAGGCGACATCTCTCCCACCTCATCGGCCCTATGACTGCGCCATTGAGCTACATCCAGGCGCAGTCCCACCCAAGGCCCGGTTGTACTCGCTTTCGGCACCGGAGAGGAAGGCCATGGAGACTTACGTCAATGACTCTCTGGCTGCGGGAATTATTCGTCCTTCCACATCACCCGCAGGAGCAGGGTTTTTTTTTGTGGCGAAGAAGGACAAGACCCTGAGACCCTGCATTGACTATCGGGGCCTGAACGACGTCACGGTGAAGAATCGTTATCCCTTGCCACTCATCTCGTCAGCATTCGAGTTACTACAGGGGGCTACAATCTTCACTAAGCTGGATCTACGAAACGCTTATCACCTGGTACGAATCCGGGAGGGGGACGAATGGAAGACCGCCTTCAACACCTCTTCGGGACATTACGAGTACCTGGTGATGCCATTTGGACTTACCAACGCCCCTGCAGTTTTCCAGGCGTTGGTGAACGACGTACTCCGAGACATGTTGGATCGTTATGTTTTTGTTTATCTGGACGACATCTTGATTTTTTCAAAGAACCTCAAGGAGCACGTCCATCATGTCCAGACAGTCCTCCAGAGACTTCTGGAGAACTCGCTGTTCGTCAAGACGGAGAAGTGCGAGTTTCACACTTCTTCGGTCGCCTTTCTTGGCTACATCGTGGGTCAAGGAAGTGTGGAGATGGATCCTTCTAAGGTTTCAGCAGTTACCTCGTGGCGGGTCCCTGATTCCCGGAGGGAGCTGCAGCGTTTCCTGGGATTCGCCAACTTCTACAGACGGTTCATCCGTGGCTACAGCACCGTGGCCGCCCCGCTCACCGCCCTGACCTCGTCCAAGGTGACGTTCCGATGGTCCCCTGCAGCCGAGGAGGTTTTTCAGGAGCTCAAGGGCCGGTTTACGTCGGCTCCTATCCTGAAAGTACCAGACCCCGCTGGTCAGTTGGTGGTGGAGGTGGATGCTTCTGACGTAGGGGTGGGGGCCATCCTGTCGCAACTTTCTGGTGAGAACCAGAAGCTCCACCCCTGTGCTTTCTTTTCGAAGAGATTGAGTCCGGCGGAGAGAAACTATGACGTGGGGAATCGGGAGCTGCTAGCAGTCAAGTTGGCGTTGGAGGAGTGGCGACACTGGCTTGAGGGGACAGAACAACCATTTCAGGTTTGGACTGACCATAAGAACCTGGAGTACATCAGGTCGGCACAAAGACTGAATTCTCGGCAAGCCAGGTGGTCGTTATTTTTCACCCGGTTTAATTTTTTCCTCTCCTACCGCCCGGGCTCCCGCAACGTGAAGGCCGACGCTTTGTCCCGGCAGTTCGGGAGGGAGGGAGACACCCGGGGTATTCCGGACACTATTCTTCCTGCTCCTCGAGTGATCGGCGTCCTCGCTTGGGAGATTGAGGAGAGGGTTAAGACCGCTTTGGTGGACCAACCCGGTCCTAGTTCTTGTCCTCTTAACCGCTTGTTTGTGCCTCAGGTTTTGAGGGCTGAGGTGCTTCAGTGGGCTTATAGCTCCAGACTTTCCTGCCACCCTGGAATTCAACGTACCAAGGGGATGGTCCTACAACGGTTCTGGTGGGCCACGCTGGAGGCTGACACCCGGGAGTTTGTGAACGCCTGTCCTGTTTGCAATCGGCACAAACCATCTCACCAAGCGCCAGCTGGCCTCCTTCATCCATTACCGGTCCCACGTCGCCCTTGGTCACATATTTCATTGGACTTTGTGACTGGTCTACCACCGTCCCACGGACATACTGCCATCTTGACGGTGGTAGATCGGTTTAGTAAGATGGCTCATTTCGTACCCCTGCCTAAAATCCCGTCAGCTAAGGAGACGGCAGAACTGATTCTTCTCCATGTTTTTCGTATTCACGGACTGGCGACTGATGTGGTTTCCGACCGGGGGCCCCAATTCACCTCTGTGTTTTGGAGGGAGTTTTGTGAACTGATCGGGGCAACAGTCAGTTTCACCTCCGGTTTCCACCCACAGGCCAATGGCCAGACCGAACGGAAGAATCAGGAGATGGAGACCACTCTCCGCTGCATGGCTTCCGATCATCCCACGACCTGGTCAAAACAACTCCTGTGGGTGGAGTATGCCCACAACACCCTCATCAGTTCCGCTACTGGTCTTTCCCCTTTTCAGTGTGCTTACGGTTTTCAACCCCCATTGTTCTCTGCATTGGAGAAGGAGGTTACCTGTCCGTCTGTCCAGGCTTTCATCAGACGTTGTCGGAGGACTTGGAGGCAGGCTCGAACAACTCTGCTTCAGTCTGCTAACCGGTACGCCACATCAGCGAACCGCCGACGCACCAAGGCACCTGTATACCAGGTAGACCAGAGGGTGTGGCTTTCCACTCAGAACATTCCCCTTCGGGTGGAGTCTAAGAAATTAGCGCCCAGGTTTATTGGACCCTTCAGGATTGTCAAGGTCATTAATCCTGCAGCAGTTCGATTAAGTTTGCCCCGGAACATGAAGATCCATCCCACCTTCCACGTTTCTAGGATTAAACCTGTCCGGGAGAGTCCTATGGTTTCCGCCGCCCCTCCACCACCACCCCCTAGGATGATCGATGGGGGCCCTACCTACACCCTTCGTCGTCTACTCCGTTCCTGTCTCAGAGGAAGAGGGGTTCAATATTTGGTGGACTGGGAGGGCTATGGTCCTGAGGAGAGGCAGTGGGTTCCGGCTCGTCATATCCTCAACCCTCAACTCATCCGAGACTTCCACCTGCGTTACCCGAAGCAGCCGTCTAGGACCCACGCTCAACCAGGCATTAAGCCAGGGAGTACTCGTCCGCTACGGACCAGAGGCTTCGTCGAGGAGGAGGGGGAGGCGTCATCGGGCGAGGAGGACGAGGATTTCCAGGAGGGAGAGGCCGAGAGAGCAGTCTCAGACGGGTACTAACCTTTCCCATACCTCCACCTTCCACACGGTGTCTGTAGGGTTTTTCTTGAGTCTCCTTTACATTTTTTTTTTTTTTTAGACATCTGGAGCCGTCCATTAAGGGGGGGGTTCTGTCACAGTCTGCTTTCTCACTCACCTATTTTCTGCATTATCATTCCTTAGTCACCTGGTAGTCACACCCTGTCTCTCTCTCTCTCACTCTGTTACACCCATCAGCTCCATTAGTATTTAGGCCCACTTCACTTTCACCTCAGTGCCAGATCGTACTTCGCAGCATGCCAGTCTTTCCCGCTTTCCTCTTCAGATTGCTCTCCCGGTTTCGACCCTGCCTGTCCCTGACCAGCCTGCCTCGCCTGCTCCCTGACCCGTTCTGTACCTGCGACTCCCGTCCTGCCTTCTCCCGGAACCCTCGCCTGTCCCCGACCAGCCCTTTGCCTACTATCTGCCGTGTTGTCTCCTACCAGCCTATTGCCTCTAATAAAGCTGGTTACCGACTATCTCTGGTTTCCCGTGTTCTGCATTTTGGTCCTCAGCTCGTTTGTGACACCCCTGATCTGAACCGGAGTGGTGATCACTCTTTTCATTCCCCATGCCCCCAAAATAAATAAATATACTAATTTTAGGAAAAGTAAGGAAGTTTGAGCAGTGTGGGTTTTATATTAACAGAGTTACACATATTTCAAAACGCCAAGTGTAATAATTGCAGGTTGCCTCCCTGTCAGAATGACACAGATCCTCAGTGAAGCACAAGCCCATGTTTCTCACTAAATTGTTAGTAGGCCTACAACTTATTAAAAAGATCAGTTCAATGCAGCTAATGTCGTCTCTGTGTTATTGCTTGATGTTAAAATTGGTTTGCCATGAATTTAGTGATGGATTGTAAACATTTTAAATGTAGCATTTAAGTGTTTCTCAGTTACTGTTGTTGTTTTAATAAATCAGACACTGATGTAAGGGAAAGGTCTGCCTTATGGACAGAGTTAACATGGGATTTGTCCTTCAAATGTACAAATGTCCGCCCAATGGAAATGTACGTCCACTTATAATGCAAAGTCCCTGCCACCGGCAGGACAAATTTTAAGCACTCGTCTCGGACTAAAATCCTCAATGCATAACAGTTTTAATGTAATTCAGGTTACCAGGGGCACGAACTTCTGACCGGTGTTCCCTCTTGGTGTAGTCCGTGGGGGAGTGCTTAAGTGTGGGTACACAGGTTCGCCTGGTGCACAAGGTTATGGAGGTGGGGGTCTTGCTGGTGCTCAAGTGTCCATATACTTCACCCCATATTCACGTAACTTTTACCCGGCTTAAGAGACACTATTTTGGGGTACAATTTATCCATTTTTATTCACTAAAATTCTCGAAAAAACGACTGAGTGCCAACGGAGGAGGGGCTCAAAACTGCTCAAGTCTTCGGCGCTTCCGGCGGAAGCCCCGGACACATTTCCACTCCCCCGTCGCAATTTACACCGGAGAAGGGATTCGAGACCTCCCTTCCCCCGTCAAATAAATCTATTCATGTTTTCCAAGCTACGATCTGCACGAAATCGAAAACCCGGTTTTTGGAGGCACTTAGAAAAAAACCGGCTGTTTCACATCATGGAGGAATGTGTCCGTTACATGAGTGCTTTGGCTCGGATACAATTGTTGCCTGGAGGACCCCAATCATGGTGCTTAACAAAGTTAAAGTGCCTCTGGAGGAATACAAGGGGAGATGTCACAGAATAACGAGGCACTATTTTCGGATACATTTTATCCATTTTCACCCTTTTCTATGGTTCTTCCAAAAGTTAACTTAAACTTTGTCTGCCTCTGGAGGAATGCAAGGGGAGTTGTCAGGGGACTTTACCTGCATGTGAGGCACTATTTTTTTTTTAAATGGCTGTTTGACATCATGGAGGAAAGCGTCCGCTACATGAGTGCTTTGGCTCGGATACAATTGTTGCCTGGAGGACCCCAATCATGGTTCTTACAAAACTTTAAGTTTTTGAACTGGTCTCTGGAGGAATGGAAGGAGAGTTTGAGGGGATTCTACCTGATGCACTATTTTCGGATACATTTGGCCGGTTTTCATGGTTCTCCAAAAAAGACAACATAGTATTTCCCTTCCTCTGGAGAGGCCGAGAGATGACAGGGATCTCTGCCCGCCTAACGAGTGCCTAAATGGGACACCTTTCGCACGATGATGCAAATGAAAAATTAACGTTTTGAATATAACCTGGATAGATTTGAGATAGGGTCTTTCTAGTTAGCTGAGTGCAACGTTCTCGAGTCTTTTCACTTTCATTCTACAGGGTACACTTCCCGGTACCAAAATGCTCATGCATACAGATAGGATGTTGCTGTGTTGTCCGATCTGTAACCATTCCTTCCGTGCCCTGAGCAAGCATTTGCTCAGAAACCATAGTGTGCGTAACTTGGTTGAAAGAAGAATTCTCCTGTTCTTGGCAAATGGACGTACAAATATAAGGCTGCATCCCTGCATCATTGCAGGATGCAACTATACCGGGACAAGGCTGGACCGGCACTTGTACCGGGACCATGTCGAGCTGTCGCGGGAGGAGCTATGTGTGGCTGTTATTAAAGTCAAAATGACAGTGGCAACGAAGGACCTTCAAGCGCTCCGACTGACAAACCCCACAGTAGCGATGATTACCACTTGGGATGTGGACACTGAGGGTGATGAGGTCCTTTCACAACCTCCACCCTTGTCCCCAGTGATTGAATGTGACAACCCGGACTGTAAGGAATGGAGGATGGAGGCAAAAACAATGAGGGCTCAGAGGGACAGATATGCTGCTGAGGTGAAATCCCTGCGCTTCAAGCTGCAGCAGAGGATAAAACATAAGCGACAGAGGGATGACCAGAGGATAGCAGATAACATGCATGGCTTTGATGAAGAGTATGGGGAGGAACAAGAGCGGGTGTTTCTAAGGAAACGACCCCAAACAGAGGCGACACCAACGAGGCAGTCCAAGTCCAAAGGTCCATCCTTCAGCAAGTCCCCCATTCCCTTGTGCAGCTATTCCCCCATTCCCTCGTGCAGCAAGTCCCCCATTGCCTCTCAGACACCTGCATCCAGCTCCTCAGAACCTGCATCCGTAGATACCGAGGCCTCATCAACCTCCCCTCCCATAAATTCCCCCTGGTTCTGCGGCAGGGGCCGGGGGAATATAATGCGGAATATAACATTCCCATGCATAATGGGTAAGTGTGTTAGATGTGTCACAAATGCAGTTTCTGTAATACACAATGTGTTGTCATTAAAGTACTGTGTTATGTTTCACAGAGGAGTATCTGCAAGGCTACCGGGAGCATTATGAGGGCATCGACCCAACAGTGAGGCTCCAAGAAAATGCAGTCTCGAAAATAAGCAGAGTGAAATCGTTCCTAAGCTTCATGGCACACGGTTTCAAACGCAAGTCGGACTGGCTCTTTCTGAGGGATCTGAAGAGGATACGTGGACTGGCTCTTTCTGAGGGATCTGAAGAGGATACGTGGGTGAGTAACATCAAAAAACTGTCCATGATGTCAGCATCATTGTGTGTGTTCTCCACATTGACGCAATACGATGTACTGATGCGTTTTCCTTTGCCAACAGCTGGTCCCGGAGCCTGATACATTCCAGCCTACAGGTCATGACCTCTGACTTCTATATCAAAAACATTTCACACTTTCTGAAATACATGGCAGCCACACCATGCAAGGGAAGCAGACTCAACCAAAACGACATGATTGTCATCCAACGCGAACTTGCTGCCATCCTGAGGTCCCTGAGGAAAAAGGTGATCGTCCATCAGATGCAGGTGAAGCGGGACAAAATGGAAGGCCTGCCGAGCCATAAAGACATCATGACTTGTTTGACTGTGGCCAAAGATCGCATCCCTCAGCTCTTGAACCTGATGGCCAGCAATCCCACTACCGCAACCCGGCTCTTGCTCTATGGGTACATGACCCTCCACTGGAGCTGTATTTACGGCCACCGGCCGGGGGTCTACTCCAACATGACCAACTGTGAGGTCCGAAAGGCGGAGATAACAGGCACAGACTTCGGCTACCTCATCCACGTGAGTGCTATTACAAAATGTGTTTATTCTGGCAGTGATAAACATGTTGTGCATGATTGATACTTGTATTGACGCTCTCTACCTCTGTCATAACAGGTAAGCAACCACAAGATGGCCAACGCGTTTGGTGAAGCGCAGCTGTACCTCACCATAGAAGAATTCGGATGGATGAAGAGGTGGCTGGAAATCAAGAGGACGCTGACCTGCACCCAGAACCGCTACTTCCTATACACAGCGGGGAAGAACCCGTCGAGGAACCTTGCCCACTTCCTGAGGTTGGCATGGGCTGATGTGGGACTAAAAGGTCCCATTAATTTCACCGACCTCCGCACAGTCCATGCCGATAACGCAAAGAGGTTTCAAGACATAGACAACCGCCAGCGAGTGACTGACTTTATGTGCCATAACACGGCTACGGCAGACAAATTCTACGCAAAAAATCCTTCTTTGAAGGAGGCTGCGGACATAAGGCTGTTCTTCACAGAGTCACTGCAAGCAGCGGCAGCAGCATCATCGGGGAGTGAAGACAATTTGGGGGACATTGACAGTGGCAGCTCTGGAGAGGAGCATAGCTCCACTCCCTACCAAGACTCCCCCGATGCCGAGACGTCAGACGAAGAATTCGATTTGGGTGAAGAGAGGGTGCCAGACTCTGCACCAACTTCACCCGATACGGACAATGTTACCAGTGCACAAGCCAATGATCAACTTGTAAATATGAAATGTGTTGTTGTACTCTGGCCCCTTCATGTTAACATGTTATGAAATTAAATTATGGAGGAATGCAAGGGGAGTTGTCAGGGGACTTTACCCGCCTTACGAGGCACTATTTTCGGACACTTGTAATTGTATATTGTATATTGTATATAATTGTATATAATTCTGTGAATAAAGTGTATTTATTTAACTTACTTGTCTAAATGAAATGAAAATTGTAATTGTATATTGTATATTGTATATAATTGTATATAAATCTGTAAATAAAATGTATTTATTTAACTTACTTGGTCCTATTTTTTAAAAACTATTACACCCTAGTTGAGTTGGTACTGGATAAATGGAGTGAACAAGTGGCAATAGTGAGCAGTGTGAGAGGGAAGGTAAAGCAATATGCTGAAAATAAGGGTGTTTTCCCCTTTAAGGTCCCCAGGGGCACGAGGTTCTGGTGGTGTGCATGGAGGGGTTCAGTCCGAGTGAGGAGTGCTCAAGTGTGTTGGAGGATGTGTAAGGCAGAGTAGGGTAAACAAAAAGTTAAAGTGTGAACCTCCAGCAGGGCAGGTGAAGAAGGCCGAATATTGATGCTGGTGGGCGCCCGCAAAATCCACCCCTTTATATATAACCAGGGGCATGATAACATCCTCCACAGGAGGCTGAGTGGTGCTGTGAATAAGGCCGAATATTGATGCTGGTGGGCGGGCAGTTGAGCACCGCAAAATCCACCCCTTTAAGGTTCCCAGGGGCACGAGGTTCTTGAGGGTGTGATCATCTGGGTTTAGTCCGTGGGGGAGTGCTTAAGTTCGGGGGCCCGGGGACCCAAGGTGCGCGAGGTTATGGAAGTGTGCATGTCAGGGAGAGATTCTGGAGCTGCTTCGTCCGTGGTTTGGGGCTCTTTGAGCGGGTACAAATAGGTGGTTTTCCCGGTGTATTTCATGGATGTCTGACATAGCCTGTTTGCTCATGTCAGGGAGAGATGCTGGAGCACTTTACCCGCCTTGTAAAGCCTTCTTCCTGGGTAAAACAATCAATGAATTTCCGCCTGCTTTCCATCAGCACCTGACAGCCTGTTTGCCCATATCAGGGAGAGATTCTGGAGCTGCTTCGTCCGTGGTTTGGGGCTCTTTGAGCGGGTACAAATAGGTGGTTTTCCCGGTGTATTTCATGGATGTCTGACATAGCCTGTGATAGCCTCTATTTACAATACTTTCCCCCCCCTTTCAAACACGTATTCCGGGGTTGAAAAGTCAGGTGCTGCACCACCTGTGCTCTGGGTCTGTATTCACAACCCTTTTCCCGACATTTCAAACAGTTTTCCGCACGTTTTAAACACTTATTTGCAATGTCTATTTCATGGACACCACTCTATGTATTAATGTCCGTGATATGGACATGTTATTCTGTACACACCACGGACAATGATGTCCACAAGGTGGACTCTGCGGGGAAAGCTCGTCAGTCTCCGGGTCTTTTTCCACGTGGAAGGCCCCTGCACTGGGTATCTATGTAGCACCCCAGCTTATTTTTATTTTGCTCTGGGGCCGAACTGCATGCCTGTAGACTTGGAGTACCGCGACCTGTAGTTAATGTCCACACAGTGGACACACAGGTCCCTAAGGTATGGTGGTACATTATTGAAAAAAGTTTGAGAACCACTGCTTTAGTTCACAGAGTCTCTCAGTCTGACAGGAGAGGACTCTCTTCCACTTTGTTGTTGAAAAAACTCCTTATATCCGTTAGCGTAGCTCGCTAGCACCAGAAGCTAACAACAACGATCTCGCGCACACAAAATGGCTCGTTTCACACACAGAGCCGAGCTTTAATGAAACACAGAGAACCAGACGTAATAGTACTGTACTGCATCATATTATTTTCGAATCAATATTTTTTCAAATTATGATTTAAATTTTTTTTTAAATAACTATTTTTCCTCCTGGTCCCTCGTGCCCCCCCTGTCATGCCTCTGCACCCCCCAGTGGGAACCACTGGGTTAGGCTAATACCAATTCCACATGCCTTCTTGGCTTATCGTGAGATCCCAGGTTGTCAAGCAATTTGAAAAACCACTACAGGACACTTTCTGTGATAGCACACCAATCACAACCTTTGTTTCATGTCTAGTAGACAATCAACAATGACACTATAACAACTGCTGTGATCGGCTTACAACATTTACCCTGTACACTACCCATAAGCTTAAGCGTCCCACTCAACCTGATGTCCCACTCTACCTGAATTCACCATATAACAACTTGCAACTACATAACATTAACGCTAGATGGTAGTACGTGACCCTGGATTAACTCGTCCCATTAATTTCAATAGGGGGAAAAAAACAATAAAAAAAATAAATAAAAAATATATCACGTGAACTGATCACTTAGCTGTATATTCATTTAGCGGACTGCAATACCCAAGACATGTGGGCACTGGAATCGATTGGGTCAAAACTGTGGGCGTAGATTGGCGCTGAATAATAATAATAATAATATGACTTTCCGGTAACAGTATGTGATGCATCAATGCACCTTTGTTGGTTTAACGGGAGGCACTCAATAAAAAAATCTGCAGGTTACTAACAGTACGCTAAAGGAGTGCCAAAACCATAAATGATATGCAAGAAGATTTATTTACAAAAAAGAAGATAAATCAGCCACTTAAGACAGCCAACATAATCAGTCTAAAACCACTGGATAAAAAGTGAGATGGACATCACAGTCTAGAACAGGGGTTCCCAACCTGGGGGGTGCCAAAGATCCCAGGGGGGGCGCCAGGCCTCAGATGATTTGAGGCCAAATATGATATTTAGACTTTTTTTTACATATATTTCTAAATGATTGTCACTAAAAGCCTTGTCTCTACATTACAATAAAATATAACAAATAATTGATTAATTAATTTGAATACAAATTCAAGTTAGTAGCTATTATAGGCATAAAAAGACAGACATTTATAATTCTTTCTTTAATAGAAATGTTTCTTCTGCCTGTAAACTCGTAAAGTGTCCAAACCAGGCTTGTCTGGATAAGTGCATTTTTAAAACATAGCCATTGTCCATGCTAGTTTCAGTTGGATTATTTGTCACAGTTGCTCCAATCAGATCGCTCTCCTCCATTTTGTAGATTATTTATGACTTTTGAATCCACATAAACACATCGGCAAAATCCGGTTTACTTTGAGCATGTGTTTTAAACAGTTTAATCCCTTTGTGAATTGTTTCCACTTCCGTGCCGTCCTTTAATTTCTCCATACAGCGGGAATCCAAATGAATTCATCCTGAGTCCAATAACCATCAAAGTCACTCCAATAGTGCTCCTTAATTACGCTTTCATCCTCCTTTAACAAAATACTTCACATTCATCCAGTTTGTGACAGTAGTTGTAGCATTTTTGAGACTTTTAAACTTTAATTACCGCTGTTGCCCCCCCCCCCCTTGTGTGTGTGTGTGTGGGACGGGGCGCAACTACCAACAGGTGTCATTTGAGGGGCCCTTGGGAAAAAAGGTTGGGAACCCCTGGTCTCGGAGATGCATACCATTTATACAGCAAGGCAAGTTTGGGAAAGCACGGGTCAGGTGAGCAACTACTTTCCAAGTATTTTAGTAGGTTAAAAACTCACAACTCAAATTGTGTGAGTTACCGTCAACTGTAGGATAAAAACAACAAAGCCTGTGAAATGTATTAACCAATGACAAGAACCCTCAGTATTATGGGTGGAGCCTGCCTGAAGTATAAATATTAAAGCATCGTCTTTGATTATAAACATTCATATACAGACTTGTTGAAACTATAATTCACATATTTTATTAAACCATATCCTAAACGTATTAGTTGATGCTGCTGCTAAAAGAATCACTTTCAGATTATTTTCACCAACACTCCAAATAAGGTGAGCCATAATTCAATATTTTTTTGTAATAGAATACCCTGTGCTTACTACTCAAAATCATTTCATTTACATAAATACAAAGCACATTATGAATTGTTTAGATCACTGCTAGCCAGTTCAAAGGGTCACCCCTTAATCCCCTTGGTTGGGCTTATTCTGCCACTTAATGCTACGATTTCTTCGGCCGACATACTTTAACAGCAATGCCGGCTTAGCCACAAATTGAATAGAAATACAAATAAATAGAATTAAAGGATTGTACTTTTCCTCAGAACAAAGTGAAGAAACGGTGTTCAAATGCGTCCATTGGGCAATGTATTGCTAGTCACCTACTGGCCAGAATTATAGCAATACCAGCGCAAAATTTAGCAGTTTCTACGGTAAATTGAGATACCCAAATTACATTCTTCAAGGGACAGTTAGCTCCCCCTTTTCCACCAACAAGAACCTAGAGCCAGTTCAGTGCTAGAGCTAGAGCCTGTTTATCTTGGTTCAACTAGCAAACCTTCTATGACTTAATGAAGTGGCTCTCTAGCCCGTGGAAATGTAAGCAGTATACTTCTCTGCTCTCCACATAATGCTAGCCCCAATTACTGAGCACCACAACAATGGCGGACTAGAGGCTGTTTTAAAGGAACCTTCTAGTGCCTCTTACCGATTCTGTACTTATTCAAAGATGTGCCTGGCATGCTCTTCTTTCAAAGCAGCACCCGCCTTGCATTTTCAATTTTTGGCAGTGAAATAGTGGAATAGTTGAAATGTTGCCCAATTGCAGTGCTTACCAATGGCAATGCCGGCCGGCCAATCAAAGTTTAAATTACTAATACTAAAAATATTAAAACATTACCTTTGGAATCAGTTGTATATTTAATATTTTTAAATAAAGTTATTTGAAAAATTCTGCTCTTTTAAAAATTGTGTGTGACTCATATTCCTAGCTAGTGTAAGGAAGAAGGTGGGGGGACTAGCTGTCGAACAGAGAGAAGCATGTGGTAGATCATGAGTAAAGTTGTTAAATACAGCTACTCTACAAAGTTGTTTCTATCATTGCTCATTAAATGCTAAAAAGACTAGTGTAAACTAATGAATAAAAAAAATACCATTATTTTAAATTTAGAAATCACTTGCACTTATTCTTAACATTTCTGTTTCAGATCTGACATCAAATCTCCGCTATGCTACCAACAATGCAGCATATCATCGGTGGCTATGGGGGTGGCCCTTTTTCTTTCTTTGGTCGACGTGATGCAGCCACACTGGCGAAAATAAAAGTGTGGGTAGATACCTGGCAGGTGTCTGGTGTCCAGGTTTGGCTTACAGAGGGGGAGGATCGCCTATAAGGAGCTGCAGCGGGAGTCTGCAAAGAGTATGCGTTTAGCGCCGGAGAGAGATTTACTTCACTGATTCTGTGGGATAATGGACTGACTGGAGATGTGATACGTCTTGGTGCCATCCAGTTCAAGACGAGCCTCTGCAAAGAGTTCTCGGTCAAAATAACAGAGAAGCCAGTAAACAACGAGTGCCACATCAAAGTTGGCACTGGAGCCTGTGTGGGTATCGCCGGGCGATCAGGGGCTGCCATTGACGCCTTGGGCTTTATGTTTCTCAGTGAGTGAGTCTAGTGTAACCTGGGAGGCACCTTCAGTCAACTTAACACTGGTGAGGTGATGACCGGTATAAATCCCAGTGTGCTTCAATATAACACCAGCAGCTAGCAAAATGGCCTTACATGTACATGTAATGTACATCTAATTGTTAAAGGATTATAGATTAAAAAGACTAATTGTATCAAATGTAACGTCTTTTAAAAGTTATATAAAATAAAGTGATTGAAACTATAAGACACTGTAACCGTACTCCTTTTTTATGTTCACTTTATTTGCCTTCCATTGTGTTCTGCAGTAATGGCTAAAATAGATTATTCATCTGCCTTGTTCTTTTCCAAACAAAACATTGCCACCATATTTATTTTTTCTCCAGAATGTTGAGTCAGTACAGTCATCTGTGTGTGACAGCGCTACCACCACACAGCACAGTTATTCATATGCTTTCTTTGGTTTGGTTTCCTGTAAAAACATTGGGGTGAACAGAATGGGAAACACTATGTCAATGACAATGTGAAATGTATTCATGAAGTACATTTTAAAACAGTTGACCAAAGTGCTGTGCAATTTATATAGTAAAAGTAAATGCAATAAAACAACACAATAAAACAGACAAAAATAGAATATAATACTTTAGATTGCAGTTTTTTTTTAATAGATGATGTGATACCCTTTGTTTCTGTTTCTGTTGCCTCATAAACCTAGGGTCTCCTCCTGCTCTTGCAATGGCACGTTATTCACAGTTTTTGACGTGACCCCTGTCATTCTCCAGACCACGGTTTTAAATGTCCACTCTCCTAGTGTCACAGAATGGTCTGGGGCATCCATTCTGCGACACTACTCCCAAACTCTATAATGAAGCTCTGGTCTCTGGAAAGCGGTCACTTTCATTACAAGTCACGGTTTACTGAAGAACCTGTGTTGTATTATTACACTTTTATCCTGCGGTTCTCTTGCTAAAACCAGTTCACGTGGAGCCTCTATAGACGTGTTTAGTTGTTAGCATTGTTTATAAGTGTGGCATAGTTGAACCTAACCATTTTGCATAGACTGACACATTTCCAGAAAATGCACATACGTAGGTGAATGTTATTAGTAAATTACTTGAATGCAGAGCTGATTCTTGTAAATATTTTATTGTGTAGCATTTTGAAAAAAGAATTGTGGCGCTGTTGGGTTCAGAATTCCAGAAAAGACAGACAACTTCTAAGTTTAACAATTTATTGTAAAGAGAGCAAAAGATATATATTACTTGGCCAAGGACTCATCACGTCTTTGGGAATCACAGGCAGCAAAGCTGTAATCTGTAACCACCAAATCCGTCAAGAGCCTCGAACGTCGTGCGACAATACATTTTATTACACAGGGCGTTGCCCGTACATTTATGATTGGTCAAGACTAGCTGAAGAAATACCGCGGTGTAGACTTGGTTCTCTTTGGTTGGTGCGCAGACTCAGATAGAGTCTCTTGGCAACACGATCCTCCAATCAGCATTCGGCCGGCCTGTGGAAGTCCCTCCCTACTCTGGCACCATCATGTAATTTGTTTTCTCTAACGTTTATTCAGATATAGCGGGAAATCATAATGTTGCTTCCTAGCTTTGCGGGGGAGCGCGGTTCCCATACAAGTGAAGGCCAATGCGATGTGCTGTTCTGACTACCTCTTTGTATTCTCTCAGTCTCTGCACTCGATCTTGCTACTTTCAATATTGCAAGCTAAACACTTTCTCATGTAACTTTTCCCTTCGTTCCCTTCCTCCCCATCAAAACTGGGGGGGGGGGGGGGTGATTGGGTCTATTTATTCCTAAGTCACAGCACATACAATGAGCACAATAAGCAACTAATGTAATAATAAGAATATTGTAATGTTATATAAAAATAGACTCCACAGCATATATAAGATGAAGTCTACCGCTACAAGCCAAATTAATTGTAATAATATGATATAAAAATCTGTAAAAAAAATCTCATTGCTGCTAAGAATGTGTACAACAGACATTTTATTTAAGGGCAAGTTCTTAAAACAACAAGTCATTAACTAACTAATAAGTAATAAGTAACTTAAAGTACAAATGCAGTGATAAAGTAAAATGTATTTGATGTTCCTAACAATGAAGTCAAATAATCATGGTAAAGTAAAAAGCAAAGGAAATCAGGCATGTAAATAGCTTTTGTTGTTTGTTCTACATTTCTGTAACAACTTCTTTAATTGCGGTGTAGGTAAGACCTTTGTATACACCACTGGTGTCATACTGAAGCACGCTGCCATTATTGCAGGTTATTTTCACAGTGCCAGTGTAAGGCAGGTCAATGGTGGCTCGACCGATTGTAATGTCAGCTTTCACCTTCTTTCCTGCAGGAACATGTATGGTAAAGGTTACCGTCTCCGTTCTCTCGTCAGTGTTTTCCAGATGGTAAGAGCTCTCTGTTCCCATGGTAAAGCTGAATCCAGCTTTAACCTCCATTACCTCTGGGATTCCTGCACTCACTTCCATACTGAAAGTTGCCTCCATACTGTTGGTCACAGTCCAAGAAGACATTTTTGTAATCTTCTTGGAGGATTCAATCTTGTTTTCTTGGTCGGCTGTGGTTTTGTTGTCGTAGGTGATGGATTTGATTTCTTCTACAGTCACCTGCGGTACAGCTTGGCTCAGTGTTGGGTAGTTGACGTCCATCAAAACGGTTCTCTGGACAGCATTCAGGAACATGAAGCCCATGCAGTCAATGTCACTGCCACATCTTCCAACAACCCCGAAGCAGATTCCAGAGCCAACATCCATGGGGTATTCTGTCTTCAAGCCCCAGCTGGTCATTTTGGCAAAGAACTCTCCGGAACGATTTGTCTTGAATTTGATGGCTCCTAGACGAGTACCTGCTCCATTCCCCCACAGCGACAGAGAGGTGAAACACTCCCCAGGCTGAAATGTATACTCTTGACTAGAACCAGATCGTTGCCCAAAAAGTTCTTGACGTCCATCTGTGAGCAAGACTTGGACACCCCTCACCTGCGAGCCTCCTACCCACACATCCAGCTGCTTTAGCATGGCTCCATTACTCTCTCCAGTAAAGGAAAACGAGTGACCACCGTTGCCACCGATTTGATAACAAGTTGTTGGATAAGCCATCTTGTAGGTTTTAGATAAGATCTGAAATGGAAATGTTCAGTTAAATACCACTGCTTTAAACATTTAAATAATGTTTTTTTTGTATTATTAGATACTATTTTAAAAATGCATTTAATACAATGTTTTTAATAATTTTTCAGTATTTTGCACATAATTTATTTGTTACATAAAAAATTCCAAATACACTTCCAGCCGACATTGAGGACATACTAGTAGGGGTAGTTTTCTTCAATTTTTTTGAAATTTCGTTTTAAATGTCTGAAGCTCCATGTAATGCAATGAGGCTATTTGACAGGCCTTATAGACTCTGCACCTTCCTGCCTCGCATGATTAAAAGTGGGATAGAATATATTTCAGTGGGAATATATGATTTTGTTAGTTGTTTTGTTTTGCTGATTAAATGTTGGTTCTAACTTTTTAAGTAATACATTAATGTTCTATATAGGACTGTGCTACTCATAAATCTAGGTATTTGTCATTAAAACTTGTGAAATATCTTTTCATAAATAACTAAATGCATTGCATTGCACTGTGGGTTCACTTTAATGAGTTATTTCTTTCTATACATTTATTTTGTTTTATCTTATAACAATTTAATACTGTTATTTAATCAAATTAGTCGTTTAGTCGTAACATTTAAATTGCATTTGTAGTAAATAACACCTTTATACATTCTGGAAAAAGCTTGTCACTTTGGTAAGGTATACCTATAACAAGGTGGTATACTAAGGAACAAAAATAAATAAAATACCGTGCATAAAGTACCGATTTAAATAGCCTTCATTGAGGGTTAAATAAATATGTGCTTTTTAATGTACCTTCAGAAAAGGTATCTTCTTACGTTTTTATTTGGTGGACATATCAAGGGGTTCCTCCCAAAACTAGAATATTTGACTATTCGATCTAAGGAACCTGATTTCATTGCCAATAATCTCATAGTCCAACCGTTGCAAAATTTGGTTACGAAACATGGATTATTCTCTTCTGGCTGTGCGTGCTAAATGTCTGATTTAGATTCAATAGAATTCTGTGGCGGAGTATGGCCCAACTAAAAGTTGTGAACTATATTAAGTTGTTAATATAGAATATAGTATGTTGACCGAAGAAGTCAGAGGACTTACGGTGCAGAATAAGCCCAACAACAGGGATCTTAACACATTCAATTACGTTAAATCAATGCATTTTATATTTAGGGGTGAAACTTTGAACTGGCCCTGGCTGGCAATGCCAAGTGATCTAAACAATTAATCGTTATTTAAAAGGTGTCGCTTCAAGCCTCTGTGTTATACTCCCTCCGCCTTCCAATAATCATTTAGTCTGTAATTATTATTTGGTTTATTATTATTATTTATTAATTTAGTTGCTTAGTTAGTTATATTTTATTTATACAGGGGTAACCGACTGAGACCAGGTCTCTTTTCCAGGAGTGCCCTGTGAAAAGGCAGTACTATGGACAGGACCTATACACATTAAACAGCCCTGTCCATGATTCTGAAACAACAGCTAAGCTATAGTCACATGTATCTTATAATTTATTTTCACGTTTTAGCTATTTTCAATCACATCGTTTATGTTTGTTTCAACAGCAATCTGGATTAATTCGCAATCGTGACGGCCTCAGGGTAGATGGCAGCATAAGTGGCAAATCTGATTGGATAAATCTTTATTTTATGAGCTGCACTAGCTGCACAATTGAGGAAGAGAGTAGCAATAATTCATGGTAATTTACTGATGGGAACAAACTTAGTAAAATACACAATTCATTCAAATTCCAAATGTATTCAATTATTATAATTTTCTATACATCTATTGGCCAGCAAATATGAGGGTCTGCCTCCGGTTTTAAGTAATGCTACGTTTAAGGTGTACTTTGCATTTATTTAGATTCAACTATTTAGAGTCATAGGCACAGAGTATCCTATTTAATTAGAAAAAACTAATATTCAAACATTTCTTACCTTAATTGTTGTGCTTTTGAAGATTTGAAACCAATTCTTTAGGTTGAAGTTCGTTTAGGATACGGTTTAATAAAATGTGTGAGCTGGAATTATTACAAGCAACTAGTTTGAACAAGTCTGAATATGAATTGATAATCAAAGGTGATGCTCTAATATTTATATTTCAGGCAGGCCACACCCATAATACTGAGGGTTCTTGCAATTGGTTAATACATTTCATAGGCTTTGTTTATTTGAGCTACAAAGTGTGATGGGGTGGACATGGGAGGTGTTGCAAGACCAAAGACCATTCCCATATTTGGGCATTGGAGGCTTGTTTAATGTTTCACTGTACATTTAGCAAAATATGCAATATCTATGATTCATAAAGGAAAGCATCATATCTAAAATCATATCTATATTTTCCTTAGATACAATAAATATATTTAAAATCTAAAGACATTTTACGTGTCAAACAGCGAAAAGCAACGGTCAAATGCCATCATCGGTTCAAACTAAATTAAAGAATAAAAAATAAAAAAATAATATCAGATGAAGGATTGAATAGATAATTTCAGAGTCAATCAATCAATCAATGTTTATTTATATAGCCCAATATCACAAATGTTACATTTGTCTCAGTGGACTTCACAGTTTGAACACGAAAATCCCTAACATCTTGACATTAGGCAATCATGCCTTGCAAATACATTCCTGCACATACACTGTAGAATAGTAGGAATGTCCAATTAACTTGATTTGTTCTCTCAAATTGTAGGAATGTCCTATTCACTTTATTTGTTCTCTCAAATAGTAGGAATGTCCAATTAACTTGATTTGTTCTCTCAAATTGTAGGAATGTCCTATTCACTTTATTTGTTCTCTCAAATTGTGGGTAGATAGAGAACAATTGTACACATTTTCTTTTTTAATGACAGCTTCTCCAAAGTCAACTAGTTATTTTCTTTATTATTCAAATTATGCAAGCATGATTTATCAAATAACTTCCCATATTCCACCAGTGAGATGATGTGACATATGCAAAGATTTGGGAGCAAGTGACATTGTAGTGTCATTGGGGGGGGTTCTTAAAGGGATTGTGAGCTTTGCACAAATGTATCCGGATGTTCCAATGATCTTGTACTAGCCAAGAATATGAGGCTATATGCCAGGCTGGGAGGAGGTAACGCCCGACCCTGGCAAAAATGAAGCCCCGGGGAGCTTAAGTGTAGGTTCAGGTCCCACAATTGAGACCACCAGATATAAAAAAAAGAAGGCCCAATCATTAAGCAATCTAGACCACGTTCTCTATTTCGACATCTTGGGAGGAACTATATTGCAGCATACATACAGCAAGCACTGAGTTTGTGTAATGGCTGAGTCAGAATAAAGTGGTGGGCCACTCCCTGTATACTGCATCTGGATACAACAACTAAGCATATAGTTCAAAACCATTTCAAAACCTTTTTTGACCGTTTCCGCTTTCTACATGTATGTGAGGAAGGGGAGAGAGGGTGTTGACTTGGAATTCTCTCTGCAACTTCGACATGAACTTTAAACTCTCTGTCAGCACACACACACACACACACACACACACACACACACACACACACACACACACACACACACACACACACCGGACCAACGACCCGTGTTATTGCGGTGTCGACTGTTGGTGTGAAAGGCCAGTGTTATGATCAAGAAACCTAATTGTTTAAGAATCGGCGCATCGGCATGACAACAAACGTTGTGTAAAATGCAACAAGCTGCAACAATGTCAGGCATATGGTTATAACGAAGGTCAACGTAATAGCTTTAATGAACAACGCCTTGGTCCAAAAGCTTTTTCAACCACCCTCACAGAACAAAGTGTGTTATAAAAGGGACTGTGTTCTACTGTAAGTTAACAACCCTGGCAGAATCCTTTCATTAACCCGTCAGTTGTATTTTACAGTTCGATGTGTGTGCCGCGAGCTTCACTCCATCAACCTAAAACAATAACAATGGCCTAACGTCTCATTTTAATGACATTTTAATGCGACAACTTTGTTCAGCAGTGACATACAAGAAAGTAACTCGCAGATTTGGGTCGTGTGTGTGAACGGCGGCAACGCAGTTCTTTCCCAGGATCAGAGTGCGGTCTGAATGGGTCCAACGGGAAAACCCGGGGTGCCTGTGTGAAAGGGGTATACTATACAGTCTATTACAACTTTTTGTTTTGTGGAGAGAAACTCTATATACTGTATCTGGATACAGAAACCTAACCTATAGTTTAGTCCAAACCATTTTTTTGACGTTTTCTCCTTTCTATTTTAAGAGAAAGGGGAGAAGGGGTCTTAACTTTCAATTCCCTCTCTCCCCTTCACACCTTCACATGAACTTTAACTTCTCTGTCAGCAGACACACTCACACATACTCACATTTCAGGTGGCTATACAGTGGCTTGCAAAGTGCTCTATCTCTTGAAACTTATCAGATTTGTCTGGATTGCAAATGATACTTATATAAAAAAAAAAAATCCAGTCAGTATTTGTATAGCAATGCTATGCTCTAACAGTGAATGGATACATTTGCAATGGCAAAATTATTTTGCATCAGCAGATCTTTTAAAGAAAAGAAATTAACTGAAATTGCTGCTTGCATAAGTATTCAACCCCTACACATTAGTTGTTGGTAGAGCCATCTTTTGATGCACTAACAGCCTTAAGTCATTTTGGTCTAAGTATCGACCAGCTTTGGCCACTGGTCGGGAGTGATTTTTGATCATTCTTCTCGGCAGATTTGTGCTGCTTGCCAAGGTGGTGTTGTCCCGGATATGTTACGACAGGAAACTTCTTAACAAATAGCAGATCCAATCTTTTATATTGACTTTTAATTCATGTATAAGACGGATGAGCATGTCTGACTGAATTAAGTTAAATCGTCACTTGAATCAAAACATCCTGTATCGCGAACACTAACATCTCTATTATCTGCACATTAGGCATGCATGCCTTGTATGTACATCCCTGCACATAGTTTTAGGAATGTCCAATTAACTTGATTTGTTCTCTCAAATATTTGGAAAAGTACAATTATGAAATAAATGTGACATTCGGAAAAGTACCATTGTCAAACAAATAAAACATTAATCATGAAATAAAAAGTAAATTCAATGTTTTTTTTATTGTGAAAGTTCCAATTATTTCATAATAACTGTTTGAGTATTATTTAACCTCTTAAGCCCTGAGCCTGTTTTTCAGGTTTCAGGCTAAAAAATGCCACTAACACAACAAAGACTATATCTTCACTTCTAAAAGGGATAAATTAATAATCTTTTCTCTCAAAGCAAGGTTACATCTGTGAGTTGGATGTAAAAGTGTCAGAATCAATATAGATGTTTTTATTTTAAAGTAAATTCAGCTGGAACATAGTAAAAACATGTAAATTCTAATGTCCGCCTAAAAAAACGAATTACTTATAGTGAAAACCACCCTTGAATGATGGGTTAGAAGACTAAAGGCTTTAGGATTCCAAACTATAACATATAATAAGTCCCCTGTATCAAGATTGATGCAAAACAAGTGAAATTTGACCTTTTTACAGAGGTTTAGACAGATAAAGTCCAGGCGGACTCACCTCTGGGTAATTTGGGAACCATGAGTTCCATTTGAACTTTTTCACTGTAAAAATCATTTTATTACTTTGAATTATCACTATAGGTATTCATTCCATCCAAATACAACTGTTGTGAAATTTTTTTTTTTTATCCTCTTAGGCATCACGGACCCGAAATCGCGTCATTTGCAGGAAACAACGTCTAAGGAACCTTAATATTTAATAAACTATGAATATTTTATATCCATATAACGGGAAAAAACTCATTTAACTGATCTTTTTCATTTATTTTTTCAAAAAAAACACACAATGCTATCAGTGAGCCTCAGAATTACCCCGAGCGAAAAATGCTAACCTATTACTGCACCGAAAATCACTCCTAGCTCCCTTATTACTTATCCTAGCTCCAAATCCAACACATTGTTTATGATCGTAAAGACACAGAATCTAACGGTGCCCACCTCAACACTGAAAGATACAAACTTGCGAGGTTATCAACAACAACGTACATCAAAAGAAGTGGCGCTAGGTACTAACATGCGCTAGGCTAATGGCTTACCTTCCTCTTTGTCTGGTCTAAACTGGTCTTCAATGGCATTAAAACGATAAAAACGATGATGTAGTGAATCCATAGGTTAATATCCAATGGGGCTGTGTCCCCTTTGAAATGTTCTGATAATCCATAAGCAATAAAACTACAATTCCGTTATCTGCTGTCCGCTCTGTGCTCTGTGTGCTCTGTCCTGCAATTCCTGCTTCCTGCTTCCTTCCGTAGTAAACAATAAGTAAAGTCTGCTGCGTAATGTACTTAAACTGGCTGGCATTCTTTATACTTTACGCAGGACCATATCTCTGGAACCCATTGGTCGATTTGGGTGATTTACACCTTTTTCTTAACCATTACATCAAAACTTTATACCCAGTATATTGCCATAAATATAATGATGGATTATCAGTAAAAATGTCTATGTGACACAAAGAATTTGGATTAACCTTGAGCGCGTTTTTATTCCGTTGAACACAACCTTTGATCACAAATTAAAAAAGGTAAGACGTAATTATTGTAATATTTTTGAAACCGGATGTTGTTTACTTTCTCTTTTCTGGCTGATAGCTCCAGGTCTTACAGTGATGACATTACATGTGTGGAATCTGTGGAGTCTCAGCTTTAATCGGATATCTTGTTTGTGCAGTTATGATAAGTAATAAGTGCATTTCTACCGTGAGTGCTGTGCAAAGGTCCGTTAGCATTAGTTAGCATTTTTTCGCTCCATGCTAATTCAAAGGCTCGGTATTACTCTTGTGTTTCTTTTAGCTAAACATGGTTCACATTGTCAGTTAGCTGAGTTTCTTACCGTTAAAACGGTATGGAACATTAATAGTTTCATAAATGTTAAGAAGCCCTGAGACATAGTCTCGTAAAAAAACGGTGGGAGGGGTCCACTGGGGGGACCCTCGGGCTTAAGAGGTTAATCATTTCGTGATTTCGCAATTTATTTGCCCATTCATATATATTCCTGTATTTATACATATGATTATTTATTTAATTAAGGAATATTTATTTATTACATTTTGGCACATTTGGTATTCCATACTCAAATTCTAGGAATGTCTACTTAACTGTATTTGTTCTCTCAAATTGTGGGTTGATAGAGAAAAATGTATCACATTGTTATTTTTTTGATGACAGCTTATCTAATGTCAATTGTATATTATGTATATCATGCAAACAAGATTTATCAAATAATTGTCCATATCCCACCAGTGAGTATGCAAAGGTGCAACGATGTGTATGTACATAGGTAGATGTCTTTAAAGTTTAACATTGAAAATAGATCTAACATGCAAGTTTAATCGTGAGTGCTCTACAGTTGAATGTATATGTGCAGATATTTATCATGAATTTCATTAGTAGGATAACATAGACATCAACAAGGCCTATTTTTTTCCATCTTATTTAAATTATTGTTTCAGATGGACCTGAGTAGTAGCGCCCAACAACTACTAGTTTTTATTTAGTTTGTTTTTTGCAAAGTACTTATAATATGACATATATAGGCTACTATATTACATTTTTTTACATTTGGGATGGTGATGTACTGTGGAATTTTTTCTGTTTCAAAAATGTGTCATGGGGTTTCTCAAAGGGATTCTGAGCTTCACATAAATGCATCCGGATGTTCCAATGAGCTTGTACTAGCCGGGCCGAGAAAACGAGTCTGCCAGGCTGGGAGGAGGTAAAGCTCGACCCTGGCAGAAAGAAAGCTCCGGGGAGCTCAAGTTTAAGTTCTGGTCCAACAATTCAGACTAGCAGATATATACTGTATATACACTGAACAAAAATATAAACGCAACACTTTTGTTTTTGCTCCCATTTTTCATGAGATGAACTCAAAGATCTAAAGCATTTTCTATATATACAAAATAACCATTTCTCTCAAATATTGTCACAAATCTGAAAAAATCTGTGATAGTGAGCACTTCTCCTTTGCCAATCAAGATATCAAGATGCTGATTAGACAGCATGATTATTGCACAGGTGTGCCTTAGGCTGGCCACAATAAAAGGCCACTCTAAAATGTTCAGTTTTATCACACAGCACGATGCCACAGATGTCGCAAATTTTGAGGGAGCGTGCAATTGGCATGCTGACAGCAGGAATGTCCACCAGAGCTGTTGCCCGTGAATTGAATGTTCATTTCTCTACCATAAGCCGTCTCCAAAGGCGTTTCAGAGAATTTGGCAGTACATCCAACCGGCCTCACAACCACAGACCCCGTGTAACCACACCAGCCCAGACCTCCACATCCAGCATGTTCACCTCCAAGATCGTCTGAGACCAGCCACTCGGACAGCTGGTGCAACAATCGCTTTGCATAACCAAAGAATTTCTGCACAAACTGTCAGAAACCGTCTCAGGGAAGCTCATCTGCATGCTCGTCGTCCTCATCGGGGTCTCCACCTGACTCCGGTTCGTCGTCGTAACCGACTTGAGAGGGCAAATGCTCACATTCGATGGCGTCTGGCACGTTGGAGAGGTGTTCTCTTCACGGATGAATCCCGGTTTTCACTGTTCAGGGCAGATGGCAGACAGCGTGTGTGGCGTCGTGTGGGTGAGCAGTTTTCTGATGTCAATGCTGTGTGTGGAGGAAACTTCTGTGTAGCAATGCAGTGGGAGTCACCGACTCAGGAAGGAGACACGGTAGAGCAGGAGCTTTTGATGTCAAACACTGATGGCATTTTGGAGTTTTGGCCGGAGGATTCACATCACAAGTCACAGCAGTCACGGTCTGACTGCACGGGTGGGTTGCCACGTCAATTCTGGAGCGCCTCTCTCTCGTTAGCCCATTTAACTGGTTTCACAGAGAGTGATCACTGAGTCACTTGCATCCGTCACTTATGGCCTCGAAGATTTCATACCTTGGAGTCCACAAACAATAAAGAAGGAAGTGTCCCAGTTGCCCGGTCACAGAATGGGAACAATAACATTATGGCTGAAGCAGCCTATGTCCTTAAAGGAGATAAACAGACGTCAGGGTTGGTCATGTACGTCATATCTAGGAGTCTAGGACAATAATTTCCCTAACACTGTGAATCGAGTGGCCCATGGTGGTGGTGGGGTTATGGACGACGAACACAGGTGCATTTTATTGATGGCATTGTGAATGCACAGAGATACCGTGACGAGATCCTAAGGCCCATTGTTGTGCCATTCATCCACGACCATCACCTCATGTTGCAGCATGATAATGCACGGCCCCATGTTGCAAGGATCTGTACACAATTCCTGGAGGCTGAAAACATCCCAGTTCTTGCATGGCCAGCATACTCACCGGACATCTCACCCAATGAGCATGTTTGGATGCTCTGGATCGGCGTATACGACAGCGTGTTCCAGTTCCTGCCAATATCCAGCAACTTGGCACAGCCATTGAAGAGGAGTGGAACAACATTCCACAGGCCACCATCAACAACCTGATCAACTCTATGCGAAGGAGATGTGTTGCACCGCGTGAGGCAAATGGTGGTCACACCAGATACTGACTGGTTTCCGGACCCCCCCAGATCCCCCCAATAAAGCAAAACTGCACGTTTCAGAATGGCCTTTTATTGTGGCCAGCCTAAGGTACACCTGTGCAATAATTATGCTGTCTAATCAGCATCTTGATATGCCACACGTGTGAGGTGGGATGGATTATCTCGGCAAAGGAGAAGTGCTCACTATCACAGATTCTTTCAGATTTGTGAACAATATTTGAGAGAAATGGTTATTTTGTGAATATAGAAAATGTTTTAGATGTTTGAGTTCATCTCATTAAAAATGGGAGCAAAAACAAAAGTGTTGCGTTTATATTTTTGTTCAGTGTATATATAAAAAAAACAGACCCAATTATTAACCTGTTAATCCCGAGAGACCCCATTAACGGGGGCCTCCTGCAAAATCTTGCAGGAAACAGTGTCTGAGGGCATGTTCATTTAACCCTCTGGAGTCGGTGCGCATAATTTACGTAAATTAATCATATATGTTCGATTATAAGGAGTAGACATATGATTCAGATATCCGCGGAATCGCTGGAAGACTAGCTTTCCAGCGGTATCTCCTGTGAGACTGTAACCAGGGCACAGCAGCCAATATGGCCGCTCAAAGCAGCTGGACTTTACACTGTGTGGGATTGGTGGATTCGTGTGTCCGTCAAGGAAATCTCGGCCGGCAGCCATCATGGTCTGAAATGACCAATGGACATTGAGAAATCACTAAGGACCTACCCACCAAGTACAAAAAACATAAACCACGTGTCTCCCATCAGTTAACGTCTGTGAGGAGAAAGAGAGAGACAGAAAATGGCTTATAAAAAAACGTTACAGTCGCCGAATTCGCTAGAGATTTTTTTCGCTAGCAGCAGTGAAGATAGAGCCTCAGAACCTGAAGTCTTTGACTCTTCTGAAGAAGAAGAATATAAAGACAACAACAAGGATCCATTTGGACATGGGTAAGTATAAATATTACAGTAATAGTGTACTGGCAATGTGTGGGGAATACCGCGAAAATGAACAATAGGTTTATTGATATATTTTTTATTGATAGTCAGGAACCTTTTCTTGGGACAAAATAGACTCTCCATTAGCAAACGTTTACTCTGTGTTAACGTTATTTTGGTGTGTAAAAGTGAGATTAGATGTGTAGATGATTAAATTAATCATTTATTCGTCCCACAACAGAGACATTTACAGTGGCTATAGACATGTTTTTGCCATCGATTATTGTATCATACTGTTCTGTACAGATGAGACTTTGTCATAGATTTATTTATATGCAAACATCGCTGCTACAACCCGTTGCTGCAGATACACGCTTTACAACATCAGGAAGATACGTCCCCAGCTGACCCAGAAAGCCACGCAGGTGGAATGAGCTCCCCATTGACATCAGGACAGCAGATAGCTTACACACCTTCCGGCGCAGACTGAAAACTCATCTCTTTCGACTCCACTTCGAGCGATAGAATTACTAACAATGAACTGTTAACAGAGCACTTATATACTAATAAAGGACTGGCTTATCTATAGCCAATTGAGTAACACTTGAAGTGTTTGGCTCTATGAAACCTGATGTACTTTATGATTCTGTTTTCTTCAAGGTTGTGTCTTCCTGGTCGATTGTACTTATTGTAAGTCGCTTTGGATAAAAGCGTCAGCTAAATGCAATGTAATGTAATGTAATGTGTGCCTGTGATTATTTTACCGTCCTGTACAGATGAGACTTTGTAATCAGATGTAGCCTATGTATATGTGTGTCTATGCTTTTATACTGAATGTAAAGTAACTGGAAATACCTGTGTGTGTGTCTGAGAGAGAGAGAGAGACTCCTGTCCAACCTCCCAAACTTTCTTTTTATGTGTGCATTGTTATATGTGCTTGAGCAACATTTTACTTATTATTTCAATGAAATTAGTTGTAATTATTGTCCTACATTTTAATTTGTTGTACAGAGAGGTTTCACAGCTGCCTGGGCCTAGTGGCCCACAGGCGGTGTTTATCCAGCAGCCAGAACATCCATCTGTGCCGGCCCCCCGGTCAAGATCTACTGTGGCTCAAGGGCCTTCACCAGAGCCATCACCACCAAGGACCAGCAGACCAGCATCACTACAGCTGCCTCCATCTGCGGCTGCCACCAGGTCAAGATACACCTCAGCACAAAGGCTCCACCACAGCCATCACCTTCAACCCAGCCAGCAAGGAGGTCTCGTGGAGGTCTCGTATAGCACTTGTACACCCCACCTACACAGCAGCCCATGCACCATCACCCCATCTTCACAGCAGCCAGACCCACTGTTTTGGAAGACAGGCAAAGTCCTTGACACTGTCTTGACATTTATAGTGAAGAGTTGGTTGAAAGTTCTGATGTTCAATATTGTAAATAGTGAGATTTTCCAGTTTCTTATATTTATATAAATAGTTGGTTGAAAAAAACATATTTATAATAAATTGTTGGTTGAATAAAAAGTTTGAATGCTCAAATTGTATTTGTACACATCACATGAATCTTGGTATGTAATATGAAGTCATTATTCAGTCCTAATGTATCTCAGTCCCTGCTGTGGTGAAAGTAGAGTGATAAACACCTGTTTTACTCAAAATTCGAATTAATTTATTTTCATTTTAGACATGAATTACACATTTATATACAGTGTAATTCAAATATTTCACTGCTTTTGTGATCCTAAGACTTTGGTAACCAAATCTAAAACACCAAAACAATTCAATCACATGAGTACATTTGTGTTTTCACAAGAGTTTTGACGATTTTCCGAAAATCGGATGTCAAATTTTAAGCAACTTATCTCATCACACAGTGCTCTAAGGTGAGTAATTTGCATATATAGCAATACCAGAGATTGTCCTGAACATTTTGATATTTAACACATGGGGTTCCATGTTAGAATAAATACATTTAAAAGGTGATTTAAGAAAACATCTAAAAATCGAGAAAATACCCTTAGACTTCAGAGGGTTAATAAACTATGAGTGTTTTATATCCATGTAACGGAAAGAAACTCATCTAACTGATCTTTTTTTTTTTTTAAAAACCCCACAATGCTAACACTGAGCTTCTGAATTAGCAATGAGCGAAAAATGCTAACAGATGACTGCACCGAAATTCACTCACAAAACCTTATTATCTATCTTTGCTGCACATCTCAACACATCGTTTCACATTGTGAGGGGACACAGAATCGAGGAGTACCCTTCATTATCACTCAATTGATTGATTCATTTTATATCGAACATGTAAAATTACAAAAAACAAAACAAATGTTGCAGTGCAAAAATGACAACAAAAAAATGACACTTACTACAACAACAACAACAACAACAGCATTAGCATAAACAGTGCAACATCTAATGTTCGAAAAGGAGTGAGAAGAAGTATAACTTATTTAATCTCACCCCCTTGTCCCTAAATGATTTATTTATAATTTGTAATCTGCAATAATGATCATTTTTATGCATTATTATTGATATTATTAGTATTATTAATCGGCTTTATCTGTTGATTGACATATATACATATACACATATACATACACATATATAGACTGATATACATACAGTGGGGCAAAAAAGTATTTAGTCAGCCACCAATTGTGCAAGTTCTCCCACTTAAAAAGATGAGAGAGGCCTGTCATTTTTATCCTAGGTACACTTCAACTATGAGAGACAGAATGAGAAAAGAAAATCCAGAAAATCACATTGTCTGATTTTTAAAGAATGTATTTGCAAATTATGGTGGAAAATAAGTATTTGGTCAATAACAAAAGTTAATCTCAATACTTTGTTATATACCCTTTGCTGGCAATGACAGAGGTCAAACGTTTTCTGTAAGTCTTCACAAGGTTTTCACTGTTGCTGGTATGTTGGCCCATTCCTCCATGCAGATCTCCTCTAGAGCAGTGATGTTTTGGGGCTGTCACTGGGCAACACAGACTTTCAACTCCCTCCAAAGATTTTCTATGGGTTGAGATCTGGAGACTGATAGGCCACTCCAGGACCTTGAAATGCTTCTTACAAAGCCACTCCTTTGTTGCCCGGGCGGTGTGTTTGGGATCATTGTCATGCTGAAAGACCCAACCACGTTTCATCTTCAATGCCCTTGCTGATGGAAGGAGGTTGTCACTCAAAATCTCACGATACATTGCCCCATTCATTCTTTCCTTTACACGGATCAGTCGTCCCGGTCCCTTTGCAGAAAAACAGCCCCAAAGCATGATGTCCCCCCCCCCCCATGTCTCACAGTAGGTATGGTGTTCTTTGGATGCAACTCAGCATTCTTTCTCCTCCAAACACTTCTAGTTGAGTGTTTACCAAAAAGTTCTATTTTGGTTTCATCTGACCATATGACATTCTCCCAATCCTCTTCTGGATCATCTAAATGCTCTCTAGCAAACTTCAGACGGGCCTGGACATGTACTGGCTTAAGCAGGGGGACACGTCTGGCACTGCAGGATTTGAGTCCCTGGCGGCGTAGTGTGTTACTGATGGTAGCCTTTGTTACTTTGGTCCCAGCTCTCTGCAGGTCATTGACTAGGTCCCCCTGTGTGGTTCTGAGATTTTTGCTCACCGTTCTTGTGATCACTTTGACCCCACGGGGTGAGATCTTGCGTGGAGCCCCAGATCGAGGGAGATTATTAGTGGTCTTGCATGTCTTCCATTTTCTAATAATTGCTCCCACAGTTGATTTCTTCACACCACGCTGCTTACCTATTGCAGATTCAGTCTTCCCAGCCTGGTGCAGGTCCACAATTTTGTTTCTGGTGTCCTTTGACAGCTCTTTGGTCTTGGCCATAGTGGAGTTTGGAGTGTGACTGTTTGAGGTTGTGGACAGGTGTCTTTTATACTGATAACGAGTTCAAACAGGTGCCATTAATACAGTTAACGAGTGGAGGACAGAGGAGGCTCTTAAAGAAGAAGTTACAGGTCTGTGAGAGCCAGAAATCTTGTTTGTTTGTAGGTGACCAAATACTTATTTTACCGAATAATTTACCAATTAATTCATTAAAAATCCTACAATGTGATTTCCTGGATTCTTTCCCCCCATTCTGTCTCTCATAGTTGAAGTGTACCTAGGATGAAAATTACAGGCCTCTCTCATCTTTTTAAGTGGGAGAACTTGCACAATTGGTGGCTGACTAAATACTTTTTTGCCCCAATGTATATGCACACATACATACTCACACATATACATAGTCAAACACCTTCCCCACCTTTTTTAAAATAAAAAACATCTATATTGATTCTGACTGTTCTACATCCAACTCACAGGTTTATCATTACTTTGAGAAAAAAGATTGTTAATTTAACCCTTTTAGAAGGGAAGATATGGTCATTTGTTCTGGGAATGTCATTTTCGAGCCTGAGACCTGAAAAACAGGCTCAGGGCTAAACAGGTTAAGCAATCAAGACTACATTCTTTATTCTAACGTCTTGAGAGGGACAACCTTACAGCATACACACAGCAAGCCGTGAGTTTGTGTAATGGCTGACTCAGACTAAAGTGGTGGGCCACTCCCTGTATACTGTACCTGGATACAGCAACTAAGCATATAGTTCAAGACCAGTTCAAACTATTTTTTGGACAGTTTCCCTTTTCTGTATGAGGAAAGGAAGTGAGGGTGTTAACTTTTAATTCTCTCTGCATTCTCTCTGCAGCCTCCTCAGCACACACACACCTCCTCTTCCAATGCTTCTCCAAATCAGTATACAAGGCATTGCACATTAACATCGCTTCTAGCTGGTTACTGACCCTAACCTTAACACTTTACTGTTTAACACTTTAAAGAATAAAACAAACATGTCTTCCTTTAAACCCCCTAAACCAACCTCAGTAATACCCTTTCCCTTTCACACCGGACCAACGACCCGTGTTATTCCGGTGTCGACTGTTGGTGTGAAAGGGTCCACCGGGGTTATTCAACCAGGGTCGGACTCAACTTTCCTTTGGTCTGAAAGGGCTACTCGACCCGTGCTATGATCAAGAAACCTAAATGGTTAAGAATCGGCGCATCGGCATGACAACAAACGTTTTGTAAAATGCAACAAGCTGCAACAATGTCAGGCATATGGCTGTAGCTAAGGTCAATGTAATTTGTCTTTAATGAAGCATGCAGTCGTCCAAAAGCAGAACGAAGGGTGTGAGAAAAGGGACTTTGTTCTGCTGTAACTTAACGTTTTTGTAATTCTTTCCTTAACCAGTCCAGTTCATGTTGCATTTTATAGTTTGAAACGTGTACCGCAATCTCAACTCCAATTGCAATGGCAGAACATCTACTTTCAATGACGTAACAACGCAACCACTTTGTTCAGCGGTGATATACAAGAAAGTAACTCGCAGATGTATCTGTAGTCTATTACATGGGAGAAACTCAGCCCAATGATAGTAACAATTGAGGCATCCAAAAGGCTATCCTTTTCTTTGCGGAGAGAAACTCTCTACACTGTATCTGGATACAGCAAACATATAGTTCTAGACCAGTTCAAACCCTTTTTTGACCTTTTCCCTTTTCTATGTTAAGAGGAAGGGGAGAGAGGGTGTTCACTTTCAGTTCCCTCTGCGACCTTCGCATGAAATGTAAGTTCTCTGTCAGCAGACACACTCACACACACACACACACATACACACACATCACACATCACACATACACACACATCTCACGTGCTGATGCTTCTCCATATCAGCATACAGGGCATAGCAGTTTAGCATCTAGAGAGTTAGAACATTTTTCTGTTCAACATTTTAAAGAATAAAAACAACATGTCTTCCTTTGATCCCTGCACCAACTTCACTAATAGGAATGTATAGGGAATTATAATATGCAGTACTGTGCAAAGGTTTTAGGCAAGTGTGAAGTCTTTAAAACGAGATTTCTTTTTTTTTAAATAGAAAAGAAAATCTTTTGTAGATTTTTTTTAAATAGAACGTGAGGGAAAAGCAAATCTGTATCAAATCAACATTTGGTGTGACCACGCTTTGCCTTCAAAACAGCATCCCCTGCCTAAAACATATGCATAGTACTGTATATTATATTCACAATTCTAAAACCTGTGTAAGTGTACACATATCTGTTCAGACCATATAGACGTGCCTGTGTGTATGTACATAGGCAAGGCAAGGCAAGTGTATTTATATAGGCAATATTCTTAAATGTTTTGTAATAATCGATGCAATGTGTAATACATCATACCTATGTTAAATGAGCCCAATTTTTCCCGGCCTACCTTCCAGGTATTTAATCGTTCCAGTTTCGCACACACCTGGTGCAATGACACAACAGGTGTGCAGTAAACTGGAAAGACTAAATACCTTGAATGGGTGGAGGTACTTGAGGACTGGGTGGAGAATCAGTGTGTTATAGTAAACCTTTCACTGGGCCTGGGACACATGGATATTCACCAATCACTGTGATGCTGACAATTCACATCTGGATTATGACAATTAAGCATTTCAATATCGTGCCGTTGAAGCTACAATGCACTGGTTGATATCGAATTGTTGTGAATTGTATCAACGTTCCAAGTGGCAAACGGCTGTCTTGGCTAGAAAAACTGCACTCCATAAACATCTCATACAGGATTTGAAACTAAATGAAGTCGCCCATTGCACACTGTGTGTCGCCATTCACAATATTCAACAATTTGACTAGAAACCTATAAGGGCCTAGCTGAGAGCAAATAACACCTAACTCTATAACACTCACTCTAAGCTGTCCCTCATAGGTTTCCAGTCAAACAGTTAGTATTTAAGCTAAATGAAATAATAGTTTATTTGGGATCACACAGGTTTAATTTGCACCGGGTTGGACCGAACGGTGCCAAAACTACAAAAAGAAATAAACAACCTAGCTGCCTAACCAAAATTAAATCTTTGAAAAAAGTACAGGGGATGGCGCACGTTCTTAAACTACTGAGCTAGACATGGGTAAACTACGTGATGCACAGAGTAAGCTCATGGGCGTCTAAACTAGCCGTGCTCCTGCGATCAACGCCAAAAGAAAACACTGTACCGAGTACTAATAACAGAGATAATAACAAATAGGGATGGAACAGAACAGCACAGGTCCCCAAACGGGAGCACATAGGAAGATCAAAACAATAATTGAACTATCAAGGAAAGCAAATGTCGAGGGGAGGCTCGCGTACAACGAGCAGCCGGAATCGGGAGGCAACGGCCCCCCATGCCAGACAGACTGGACGTACTGTCGTGGAATGCTGAATCATTCACACTTAAAAACATAAGTAAGTGTGAATGAGTGGAAGTCGATAGGGACTTGGCTTGGCAACTGGAAGGTCACCAGTTCAAGTCCCGGCAAGACCAAGTGCTACCGAGGTGTCCCTGGGCAAGGCACCGTTCCCCACACTGCTCCCCGGGCGCCGTTCAAAATGGCAGCACACTGCTCCTAACACTAAGATCAAATGCAGAGAAACAATTTCTCCACGGGGATTAATAAAGTATATCAAAAAATTAAGACAAGGAAATGGTTGAGATGAAAGATTATATTGTTGTACAACAAACATCATTTTGAGAATACTCTACCTTGCTCAATTTCTAATTAGTAACATCAGGATAATGTAGTTTGATACAAGTATTTTAATAAGATTGTACTTTGCAAAGGGTCAATGTTCCGTTTGTAAAGGGTCGTTCATATACATTACATTGCATTTAGCTGACGCTTTTATCCAAAGCGACTTACAATAAGTACATTCGACCAGGAAGACACAACCTTGAAGAAAACAGAATCATAAAGTACATCAGGTTTCATAGAGCCAAACATTTCAAGTGCTACTCAACTGGCTATAGATAAGCCAGTCCTTTATTAGTATATAAGTGCCTTGTTAGTAATTCTATCACTCGAAGTGGAGTCGAAAGAGATGAGTTTTCAGTCTGCGCCGGAAGATGTGCTGGCTTTCTGCTGTCCTGATGTCAATGGGGAGCTCATTCCACCATTTTGGAGCCAGGATAGCAAACCCACGTGTTTTTGCTGATGGGAACTTGGGTCCCCCTCGCAGCGAGGGTGCAGCGAGTCGTTTGGCTGATGCAGAGCGTAGTGCACAAGCTGGGGTGTACAGTTTAACCATGTCCTGGATGTAGGAAGGGCCAGATCCATTCGCAGCATGGTACGCAAGTACCAGTGTCTTGAAGTGGATTCTAGCAGTTACCGGGAGCCAGTGAATGGAGCGGAGGAGCGGAGTGGTGTGGGAAAATGTTGGAAGGTTGAAGACCAGACGAGCCGCTGCATTCTGGATGAGCTGCAGAGGTCGGATGGCACATGCAGGTAGACCAGCCAGGAGGGAGTTGCAGTAGTCTAGGCGTGAGATGACGAGAGCCTGGACCAGAACCTGCGTCGCTTTCTGGGTCAGCTGGGGACGAATCTTCCTGATGTTGTAAAGCGTGTATCTGCAGCAGCGGGTTGTAGCAGCTATGTTTGCAGTGAAGGACAGGATGTTATCTAGGATGACTCCCAGATTCCTTGCAGTCTGAGTCGGGGAAACAACAGATGTGCAGATGTTGATTGTTAGGTCAAGAGTGGGACAATCTTTTCCGGGAATGAAAAGCATCCACTGAGAGATGTCAGCTAGACAAGCAGAGATGCGTCCGACATCCTGGGTCTCTGAGCGGGGAAAGGACAGAATTAATTGGGTGTCATCAGCGTAGCAGTGGTAGGGTTAGTATATTGGGTCAACAGACCAGAATGAAGTGGATTGAACCGCTATTGTTAGAGAGAAATACACACCTGTGTTGGTTAGTAGACCAGAATTAATTACTGGGTCGACCGACTAGAATGAAATTAAATAATTTTCATGTGTTGGCCCGAACCAATCCGGATCCAGTCAGGCCGGGCCGGGGAAACCGGACTCAATCAATCTTTACCGTGATGGGGCACAGCCAAACCGAAGAGAATCACACCCTCGCTTATCAGCCCCGGCCAACCGAGATCCGAACTAGGGTTGGACTGCTCCAATCAAGATAAGACCTGTCAAGGTTGGGGGGAACCGGACTCAATCAATCATAAACTGCGATGGGGCGCTGTCTGATTAAACATAAATACACCTCCCCTTATCCATCCGACCGGCCTGAATCCAACTCTATACTTAACCATAAATAAAATATTAATCTCATAAATAGAGACAAATCAACACTAACAGAGAGAAATAATTATTATAATTAGAGTATCCCATAGCTAAAATAGGAGACATGCAGAGGAACATTCTGTAGCATTTTCTATCTAATTCCGACTTCCCAGTAATATTGGCAGTAAATATAATACAACTTATTAATCTACATTTTTAAACCATGTTTTATCCCAAAAGGGTTTAAATATAGTAACCATGATATGAAAGTAATTAAATATGATCATTACTGACTAGATTAATAAATCATTTAGTGTAGTATATAATAGTACCTATTAATCTACATTTTTAAACCATGTTTTATCCCAAAAGGGTTTAGATATAGTAATATAATATATAAACAATTAAACCTGATCATTACTGACTTGATTCATAAATCATTTAATGTAGTATATAAAAAAACCTAGTAATCTACATTTTTAAACCATGTTTTATCCCTAAAGGGTTTAAATATAGTGACTATAATATGTAGACAATTAAACCTTATCATTACTGACTTGATTAATAAATCATTTAATGTAGAATCGAAAGGATTATGCTAGTATTACAGTTGAAACAGCGTGTTCTAAACCGTCATTACATAGCCCTGTTTATAATCAAAAAACTATGTATTTATTTGAACTTCTCAGATATATTTAACCTCAACCGAGTCTAAGGTTAGTGTTTCTAATATATAAATAATTAAATCTAATCACTCCCGACATTTAATGATCAGTAAATCAATGTGAAACTGAGAGAAAATAAAAGAGTCGAAGCGCGACGCCCATTATGTGAAACTAAAAATAACACGATCTATTTAAGGTCCGTATTTCAAACCTATTTTCCCCAAATGAGTCTTAGGTTAACATTTCTCATATTTTAATAGTTAAACCTGATCACTCCCGACATTTAATGATCAGTAAATCAATGTGAATCTGAGAGAAAAGAAGTCGAAACGCGGCCGCCATTATGTAAACCTTAAAAAAAACACGATCTATTTAAGGTCCGTATTTCAAACCTATTTACCCCAAATGAGTCTTAGGTTAACCTTTCTCATATTTTAATAGTTAAACCTGATCACTCCCGACATTTAATGATCAATAAATCAGTGTAAATCTGAGAGAAATGTAAACAGTAAAAAGTGAGAGCCATTTTGTAAAGATCCAAATAAATCTATTTAATGTAAGTGTTTCCAGCTTATTCTTCCTCAAATGAGTCTTGGTATAGCTGCTCAAGGAATTTAATAATTAAACCTAATTAATGTCAATATTGAAAAATCTATTCTTTTTTAAAAATTTAAAAAATTGCGATCGCGTTTCAATATCCTCTACCATTCTGCGCCTATGCACTGTAACACAGTATTTAAAACGTTTTTAAAACATGTTTTTCCCAAATTGTGTCTAAATATAAGGTTTAATTCATGTGAATAATTAAATGTAATAGAGTAGACCGAGATTAATCCGTCTAAAATATACATTTTAACAGATTTCATTATTATTTTATCCCTGCTCCGTTTAATCTTACCGTGAGTCAGCAGACAGCTGTTTGAAAGGAAGGGACGTAATCCGACCTCGTGGGAAACTCACCTCAACCCGGAAGTGTTGTGGTTAAATCCCCGGGTCAAAGGTGAACAGTTCACTTGGCTCTGAGATATTGACTTTCTAATAGTTCCTGTTAGCTTAGCACAGATGAAGGGTTTATAGTGCCATGTGGCTTAGATCTTCTGGCTAAATGGTAGGTGATAAAATAACCGGATCAGGGGTCATGGTTCATGGGTCCTGGGATCATGACGTCACCATTAGCATTAGTGTAGCTTAGCGTTAGCAAAAAATTAGCATCTGAATTATTATGAAAAAATATTTTATTTTAAATTCATTCTAACCTTATTGTATGTAACTATATAAGAGTGAAGTCAAAATAATACCCTCATAAGTAGATAAATAAAGATATATTCTAAAGATTAAACCTTAAACATTTACAAAAATGCCTAAAAGAGCCGTTATATTTATGTTACCACAAATTCTAAGATTTAGGAGTGAGTATAAGCAGACACTTAAACACCTTCACTCAGTGGAATTGGTCAGTTGACCTCTTCCACTTGTTAGTCTAACCACAAAGTTTCATGGTTCGACTAAGTTTTAAATAGTAAATCTATTAATGGTTATGGTTTTAGGAAATAGGGTGAGAATATCCAGAGAGTAAATGTACAAGAGTAGGTCAGTGTCTACGTTCCACACTCCGCAGCCGGTCTAGGCTTTCTCTGTTAACCCGTTACCCTCTGACTTGACCCCGGGGGGCTCGAGAGGGGAAAGGTTTGGGTTACGAATTAGAAAGATAAATAGGTGGACTGTTTTAAATGTAAGTAATTGTTGAAATAAGGGTAAAGTTAAAATGGTACACTCATAAGTAGATAAATAAAGATATATTGTAAAGATAAAACTGTAATCATTATCAAATGTCTTAAAGACAAGTTACACTTCTATTTATGTTCTAATGAACTTTAAGATTTAGGAGCGAATATAAGCGGACATTTAAACGCCTTCACTCAGTAGAATTGGTTAGTTAACCGTTTCTACTCGTTAGTCATACCACAAAGTTTCGTGGTTCGACTAAGGTTTAAATAGTAAATCTACTAATGGCTATGGTTTAGGGAGTAGGGTGAGAATATCCAGAGAGAAAATGTAGAAGAGTAGGTCAGTGTCTACGTTCCACACTCCGCAGCCGGTCTAGGCTTTCTCTGTTAACCCGTTACCCTCTAACTTGACCCCCGGGGGCCCGAGAGGAAATAAATTAAGGTATATTGTAAAAGTACAATCTTCTATTATTATTATGTTTTATTTTGTCAGTAATCATTCCCATCCTACGATACGTAAGCTAGGTCACCCTAATAAGTTACACACTAGCTCTTCAATGACCATGTCATTGTATGGGAATGTTCTGGTAGATACTCTTAGACAACAGAGACGAACTCTTCATGGCAGTTATTCTGTCCACGGCCTAAGACTCATAAAGTGGGATTTTAAGGTGTTGAATTAATAAATTATTTAAAATGAGATTTGGACAGTAAAAATAGTGGATTTTTAAGTTATTATTCTGTCAGTAATCATTCCCATCCTACGAAACGTCAGCTAGGTTTACCTTTGTGGGATTCTTACACACTAGCTTTGAATGACGTTATTTAGTGGTTAAGGAATGTTCTGATAAGGATTCTAAAAGTACAATCTTCTATTATTATTATGTTTTATTTTGTCAGTAATCATTCCCATCCTACGATACGTAAGCTAGGTCACCCTAATAAGTTACACACTAGCTCTTCAATGACCATGTCATTGTATGGGAATGTTCTGGTAGATACTCTTAGACAACAGAGACAAACTCTTCATGGCAGTTATTCTGTCCACGGCCTAAGACTCATAAAGTGGGATTTTAAGGTGTTGAATTAATAAATTATTTAAAATGAGATTTGGACAATAAAAATAGTGGATTTTTAAGTTATTATTCTGTCAGTAATCATTCCCATCCTACGAAAACGTCAGCTAGGTTTACCTTTGTGGGATTCTTACACACTAGCTTTGAATGACGTTATTTAGTGGTTCAGGAATGTTCTGATAAGGATTCCATGTCCGCAGATACCTAATTAATAATTAGAACCAACCAAAGCCATCAAATTAAATAGTGGTGGGAAAGAAAACGAGCGACTCAGCCACTCATACTCAGTTTCGGAGCACGTCCCCCGTTTCTCCAGGCTCCGGCTGGGTTAGGTTAGTTAATGGCCACCAGATCTCCCCATGTCGCCCAACGACTTCATGGTTGTACAGAGATCCAAGTAGAGGCACGCGCACTAGATGACGTGTCGGCTCATGCCCTAGCTTAGCATCATGACTGAGTCATAAGTGTGTAAAGGTGAAGTAGACAGGGTAATTTAAGCTTGAAGGACAGAGACAGGGAGGCTAGCTGTGTTTACGGCGGACACCTCCCCTTGCCGCTTTGGCTGTCTCTGTTTATGGCCAATTTCCATTCGTCCCCCGAAGGGTTCGTTCCAAAAAAGGGGTAGGAAGTAAAGGTCAGAGTGAAAAAGTGGGGAGATAATGTGGTTTAGATTTAGGCAAAGAGCCAGAATGGTCAAGGTTAATGGTCAGATTAAATTTAAATTGGTATTATTAGGGAATAAAATAGTCCACAGTTAGACTAAAGATGGTCTATTATTTGATATTTAATTAAGAGTGTACCATAATTGGATTTTAATTGTTTGATTTGAAAGTCAGATAGCCATTTGTGAAGATGTATTTAAGGGAAATTAAAGCCCTCTCAGTGTCAGTAACGCATCCCACCAGTTGAGATAAAGTCTCACCAAGCCGGGAGAACCAGGTCCAAAGAACATTAGCTGCACCAGGACACTGCTCAATCCGGTCAGAACCAACTCCCCCACCCAGTCATGTTAGACTCGGAACCGACTGAGGGAATTACCATTCCAGTCCAAATAAAGTCCCCAAAATAGGGCGGGGGTTCAGTCCAAACAAACGTTGCCGTGTCAAAGTACCACCTGTTCAGAAAGAACCACACCTCTCCTTATCAGTCATGGTAGACCGAGATCTGACCGAGGAAACATTTAATGGAGAAGTACTTTAGGATTAGGCAAGGAGTCAGAGTGGTTAGGTTTAGAGGTTAAATTAAGGATAAGATAGTCTAATAATTGATGAGTATTAACTTAAATTTAGGCATAAGGTCTGAGTGGTTAGGTTTAGAGGTTAAATTAAGGATAAGATGGTCTATTAATTGATGAATATTGACTTAAGTTTAGGTATAAAGTCTGAGTGGTTACATTTAGAAGTAAGATTAAAGATTAGGTGTTACATTTATTACTGAGAAATGGAGGATTATTATTCTCCGCTACTTGGTAGTCTGCATATAAGCAGAAGAAGGACGCTGTGTGAGGTAAACATAGTCAAAATAGCCATTGTGAACTGTTGGTAGTCTGCCTATAAGCAGAAGGAGGATGCTGTGTGTGGTAAATATGGTCAAAATAGCCATTGTGAACTGTTGGTAGTCTGCATATAAGCAGAAGGAGAACGCTGTGTGAGGTAAACAGTCAAAATAGCCATTGTGAACTGTTGGTAGTCTGCATATAATCAGAAGGAGGATTCTGTGTGAGGTAAACATGGTCAAACTAGCCATTATGAACGGAAAAACGCTGTTGTTAGTCTCTCAAAATGGAGATATTTGGGGAACCAGATAGTCCTCTAATTTGTCTTGAGGGAAAGGTGATCTCATAATAATGGATATTATAATAATGTTAAGGTGTAGTTTAAATGATTTATTTTTTTAAAAAGCATACCAATGATTTAAAAGTTAGGTTTATCAAAGAGATACAGTACCCAAAGAGATACAGTACCCAAAATTGATAATTTGCAGACCCATAGTAGTAATAGGCTCCATTTGTGGTCCCCTGCCTCCATCTACAGGTGTCAGAGGGGAGTGCGGGTAACATTAAGGCATAAAGTCTGAGTGATTTAATTTAAAAGTTAGGTTTATCAAAGAGATAAAGTATCCAAAATTGATCATTTGTAGACTCCTAGCAGCAATAGGCTCCATTTGTGGTCCCCTGCCTCCATCTAGAGGTGTCAGAGGGGAGTGCGGGTACATTTTTCTCTCTTGGGTTGCTTAATAGAATAAAACCAATATTGTTATTGTTATAAATACAAGAGAATAGAAATAAAAATAGAGAGACAGGAGAGTTTTAAAGGTTAGGGTTAGGTTTAGAGGAAAAATTAAGGATAAGATAGTCTATTAATTGATGAATATTAACTTAAATTTAGGTATAAAGTCTGAGTGGTTAGGTTTAGAGGTTAACTTAAGGATAAGATAGTCTAATAATTGATGAATATTAGCTTACATTTAGGCATAAAGTCTGAATGGTTAGGTTTAGAGGTTAAGTTAAGGATAAAATAGTTAGGGTTAGGGTTAGGGGTTAGGGTTAGGTTAGGGTTAGGGTTAGGGGTTAGGTTAGGGTTAGGGGTTAGTGTTAGGGGTTAGGGTTAGGGGTTAGGGTTAGGTTGTTTAAGGGCCACCAGATCTCCCCATGTCGCCCAACGACTTCATGGTTGTACAGAGATCCAAGGAAAGGCACGCACACTAGATGACGTGTCGGCTCATGCCCTAGCTTAGCATCATGACTGAGTCATAAGTGTGTAAAGGTGAAGTAAACGGGGTAATTTAAGCTTGAAGGACAGAGACAGGGAGGCTAGCTGTGGTTACGGCGGACACCTCCCCTTGCCGCAATGGCTGTATCTGTTTATGGCCAATTTCCATTCGTCACCCCGAAGGGTTCGTTCCAAAAAAGGGGTAGGAAGTAAAGGTCAGAGTGAAAAAGTGGGGAGATAATGTGGTTTAGATTTAGGCAAAGAGCCAGAATGGTCAAGGTTAATGGTCAGATTAAGGGTAAATTGGTATTATTAGGGAATAAAATAGTCTACAGTTAGACTAAAGATGGTCTATTATTTGATATTTAATTAAGAGTGTACCATAAATAGATTTTAATTGTTTGGTTTGAAGGTCAGATAGCCATTTGTGGAGATGTATTTAAGGGAAATTAGATGAAAGACCTCTCAGTGTTAGTAACCTATCCCACCAGTTCAGATCGGGTCTCACCAAGCCGGGAAAACCTGGTCCAAAGAACATTAGCTGCACCAGGACACCGCTCAGTCCGGTCAGAACCAACCCCCCAACCTAGTCATGTTAGACTCGGAACCGACTGAGGGAATTACCATTCCAGTCCAAATAAAGTCCCCAAAACCAGGTGGGGGTCCAGCCCAGACAAACGTCGCCGTGCCAAAGTACCACCTGTTCAGAAAGAACCACACCTCTCCTTATCAGTCATGGCAGACCGAGGTCTGACTGAGGAAACAACCAAATTACATTTCTAAATTCAATTCGAATTAAGAGATTTAGAGAAAATTGTACCATAAGTGGATTTTAATTGTTTGATTTGAGAGTCAAATAGCTTTTAATGGAGAAGTACTTTAGGATTAGGCAAGGAGTCAGAGTGGTTTGGTTTAGAGGTTAAATTAAGGATAAGATAGTCTAATAATTGATGAGTATTAACTTAGGGTTAGGGTTAGGGTTAGGGTTAGGTGAAGAAATAGAGGTCCCCTGTCACCATCTAGTGGTGACAGGGGAGAGCACGGGCACATGTTTCACATTGAATTTGCTAAAAGATAAAACCACTGTTGCTGCTAGTTTAAAACAATAATTTAAACACATAAAACAGGCTGATTGTGATGGGTGGAAACTTAGGGTTAGGGTTAGGGTCAGGTGAAGAAATAGAGGTACCCTGTCTCCATCCAGTGGTGACAGGGGAGAGCACGGGCACATGCTTCACATTGAATTTGTTAAAAGATAAAAGATAAAACCACTGTTGCTGCTAGTTTAAAATAATAATTTAAACACATAAAACTGGCGGATTGTAATCGGTGGACACTAAGGGGTAAGGGTAAGGGTTGAGGTTAGGGTTAGGATACGGGTTAGGGGCAATTACATACACTGAGGAGTGGTTGTGTTTAGGACAGTGAGAAATTATACTGGTAAGGGTTAGGGTTAGGGTTAGGATAAGGTTAAGGTTAGGGTTAGGGTTAGGGTTAGGGTTAGGGTTAGGGTTAGGGTTAGGGTTAGGGTTAGGGTTAGGGTTAGGGTTAGGGGTTAGGGTTAGGGGTTAGGGTTAGGTTTGTTTAAGGGCCACCAGATCTCCCCATGTCGCCCGACGACTTCATGGTTATACAGAGATCCAAGGAAAGGCACGCGCACTAGATGACGTGTCGGCTCATGCCCTATCTTAGCATCATGACTGGGTCATAAATATGTAAGGGTGAAGTAGACAGGGTAAATAAAGCTTGAAGGACAGAGACAGGGAGGTTAGTGGTGGTTACCTACGGATGCCTTCCCCTTGCCGCTTTGGCCGTCTCTGTTTATGGCCCATTTCCTTTCGTCATCCCCTAAGAGGCTCGACTGGCAAAGGGGGCGGAAAGAAAGATTTCTTTATGGCCCGTATCCTTTCGTCATCCTCAGAGGGGCTCGACCAGAAAGGGGTTGAAAGAAAGGTCAGAGTGAAAAAGTGGGGAGTGAATGTGGTTTAGATTTAAGTAGAGGGTCAAAGTGATCAAGGTTCATGGCTAGATCAAAGGTAAATTGGTCTTCCAAGAAAATAAAATAATCTGTAGTTAGACTGAAGATGGTCTTATTATTTGATATTTAGTTCCGAGTGTATCATTAGTTAATTTTAGTGGTTGTAATTAAGAGTCAGATAGCCATAGAGAAAAGTGTAATATAAGTTGATTACAATTGTTTGCATTGAAAGTCCAATAATTTTTTATGGAAAAGTATTTTAGATTTAGGCAATAAGATAAAGTAGTTAAATTTAAAGTTAAAATAAAAGATAAGATGTTCTAATAATGGAAGATTATTCACTTAAATTAAGGCATAAAGTCTGAGTGGTTAAGTTTAGGAGTAAGATTAAAGATAAGGTGATACATTTGTTGCTAAGAAATGGAGGATTATTATTCTCCCCTGAAAATGGTTAAATCCGGGGGCCAAACACATGACATGATGGTCCATTACTTGAAGAGCACCAACTTAAGTTTAGGCACAAAGTCTGAGTGGTTAGGTTTATAGGTTAAGTTAAGGATAAGATGGTAAGTGTTTTAGGATTAGGCTGTATATAAACACAGGAGTAAGCTTTTTTGTAGTGAATGGTTAAACTAGCCATAATGAACAGCTATAAGTCTGCACAAAAACAGAAGGAGTAGGCTTTTTTGTAGTGAATGGTCAAACTAGCCATAATGAACAGTTATAAGTCTGCATAAAAACAGAAGGAGTACGCTTTTTTGTAGTGAATGGTCAAACTAGCCATAATGAACAGCTATAAGTCTGCTTAAAAACAGAAGGATTAGGCTTTTCTGTAGTGAATGGTCAAACTAGCCATAATGAACAGCTATAAGTCTGCTTAAAAACAGAAGGATTAGGCTTTTCTGTAGTGAATGGTCAAACTAGCCATAATGAACAGTTGGAAGTCTGCATAAAACAGAAGGAATGCGCTGTTTATAGTGAATGGTCAAAAATAGCCATAATGAACGGTTAAAAGTCTGCTTAAGAACAGAAGGAGTAGGCATTTCTGTAGTGAATGGTCAAATTAGCCATAATGAACAGTTGGAAGTCTGCATAAAACAGAAGGAATGCGTTGTTTATAGTGAATGGTCAAATAGCCCTAATGAACAGTTAGAAGTCTGCTTAAAAACAGAAGGAGTGGGCTTTTTTGTAGTGAATGGTCAAATTAGCCTTAATGAACACTTAAAAGTCTGCATAAAAACAGAAGGAGTACGCTTTTTTATTTTGAATGGTCAAACTAGCCATAATGAACAGTTGGAAGTCTGTATAAAATAGAAGGAATGTACTGTTTATAGTGGGTGGTCAAACTAGCCACCAAGAAAAGTTAGTAATCTGTCTAGATCTAAAAGGAGTACGCTTTTTATGGAAATGTATATTTTAGGGGAGATATTTTAGGATTAGGCAAAAGATAAAATGGTTAGATTTAAAGGTTACATGAAGGATATGATGGTCCATTAATTGAAGAGTATTAACTTAAGTTTAGACATAAAGTCTGAGTGGTTAAGTTTAGACGTAAGGTAAAGGATTAGGCTCTAATTATATTGTATTAGATATATTCGAGTTATGTAAAAAGACTGAACCGATTAAATAAAAAACAGGTGTAATTTTAGGATGAAAGTGAGCTAAAAATAGGATTAATCAGAGAGATATTTGTTCAAGTCAATGATTTTAGGGACAAAAGGCCGTCACAGGCCCTCCTTCTAAATTTACTCTGCCTCCATCTAGTGTCGACAGAGGGAAGTGACCGGAGAACTGCAGAATTGAAAAAAAACACACATCAAAAAATGAATCTGTCTGTAATCTAATAATTGACTAATATTAGCTTAAATTTAGGTATAAAGTCTAAATGGTTAAGTTTAAAGAATAACTTAAGGACAAGGTGTTCTGATAATTGATAAATATTAATTTAAATTTAGGCATAGAGTCTGAATGGTTAGGTTTAGGGGTTAATTAAAGGATACGATGATAAGTACTTTAGGATTAGGTCAAAGATAAAATGATTAGATTTAAAAGTGAAATGAAGAATATGATGGTCCATAAATTAAAGAGTATTAACTTAAGTTTAGACATAAGGTCTGAGTGGTTAAGTTTAGAGATTAACTTAAGGACAAGATAGTCTGATAATTAAAATATTAATTTAAATTTAGGTATAGAGTCTGAATGGTTAGGTTTAGGGGTTAGTTAAAGGATGAGATGATAAGTATTTTAGGATTAGGCAAAGATAAAAATGGTTAGATTTAAAAGTTAAATGAAGGATATGATGGTCCATTAATTAAAGAGTATTAACTTAAGTTTAGACATACGGTCTGAGTGGTTAAGTTTAGAGATTAATTTAAGGACAAGATAGTCTGATAATTGATAATTATTAATTTAAATTTAGGCATAGAGTCTGCATGGTTAGGTTTAGGGGTTAATTAAAAGGTGAGATGATAAGTATTTTAGGATTAGGCAAAAGATAAAATGGTTAGATTTAAAAGTTAAATGAAGGATATGATGGTCCATTAATTGAAGAGTATTAACTTAAGTTTAGGCATAAGGTCTGAGTGGTCAAGTTTAGACGTAAGGTAAAGGACTAGGTTCTAACCATATTGTACTAAATATATTAGAGCTATGTAAAAAGACTGAACCGATCCCATATAAATCAGGTGTAATTTTAGGATGAGAGTGAGCCAAAAACCGGATTAATCAGAGAGATATTTGTCCATAGTCAATGATTTTAGGGACAAAAGGCCGTCCCAGGTCCTCCTTCTAAAGTTGCTCTGCCTACATCTAGTGTCGACAGAGGGAAGTGACCGGAGAACTGTAGAATGGAAGAAAAAATACACCTCAAAAAATGAATCTGTCTGTAATTCAGATAAAATGTTACCTTTACTTGTTAAACCATGGAGGACTGCCATCCCCATCCCCCCAGCAACCATATCGTGGCTGCAATCAAGACAAAAGGCTATATTTATTTGTTAAACTATGGAGGAATGTTAACCTCACCTTTTTAGTAACCCTATTGTGGAATCAAACATTCCATTGCCCTGGTGAGAAATAGTCAGTAGTGTTTTTGTACTCCAAAAAATAGGTTTTTTTGGGTGTGCAAAATGAGTCCTTTATATTGGTTGGAACACATCTTCAGTGAAAGAACCTGAAGGTCAAAGGGGGTTTCGACCATTATCTCCAGACACCCCTGCTCCAGGGAGGCCGCCCCAGGTGATCAATCCTGGTGCTGTGTTTTTTCCTAAACTGTCCCAACTAGGGGAAAAGGACTGGTCAGTCTGTCTTGGTCAATGAACTTTTGAGGTGGAAAGCGACCCACTGGGTCCACAAACCCTAATGAAATATATTAAATCACCCTGGGTAAAGAGAATTGTATAAAAACCTTGAGGATTAGTAGACCAGAATTAAATATCAGCAGACTCAAAAAGGTTGCTTCCACCACCGGTAGAGGGAAACATAGACCCATTGTGCCGATTAACACCCCAGGGCCAGCAAACTAGGCAGATAGATCAGAAGAAAGCAGACTCCCAGCATTATTGGCAGTAACCATAATATTAATCTACATTTTTAAACCATGTTTTATCCCAAAAGGGTTTAAATGTAGTAACCATGAAATAAACGTAATTAAACATGATCATTACTGTCTAGATTAATAAATCATTTAGTGTATTATATGATAATACCTGTTAATTTATATTTTTAAACTATTTATCTCTTTAAAACTGCCACACTAAAGACCAGACTCGTCCGGGTAGGGGGAACCACATCTCGTTCACCGTGAATAGCGATGGGGCGCTATCTGATCAAACATAAACATACCTCCCCTTATCCACCCGACCGGCCTGAATCCAACCCTATATTTAATTATAAATAAATGTTCCTCTCATAATAGAGACAAATCAATACTAACCAAGATAAACAACCACAATTAGAGTGTCCCCTAGCTAAACCAGGAGACATGTAGAGGAAAACTGTATAGCATATTCTGTCTGCTTCCGACCTCCCAGTATTATTGGTAGTAAACACAATATTAAACTACATTTTTAAACCATGTTTTAACCAAAAGTGTTTAAAAATAGTGACCATAATATGAAAGTAATTAAATAGGATCATTACTGACTAGATTAATGAATCATTTAGTGTATTATATGATAGTACCTGTTAATCTACATTTTTAAACTATTTTTGTCTTTAAGACTGCCACACTTAAGACCAGACTAGTTCAGGTAAGGGGGAAACAGATTCTGTTTATCATGAACAGCGATGGGGCACTGTCTGATCAAACATAAATACACCTCCCCTTATCCACCCGACCGGCCTGAATCCAACTCTATATTTAACTATAAATAAATGTTCCTCTCATAAATAGAGACAAATCAATACTAACCAAGATAAATAATTATTAAAATTAGAGTGTCCCCTAGCAATAATAAGAGACATGCAGAGGAACATTCTTTAGCATATTCTGTCTGCTTCCGACTTCCCAATATTATTGGCAGTAATTATAATATTAATCTACATTTTTAAACCATGTTTTATCCCAAAAGGGTTTAAATATAGTAACCATGAAATAAAAGTAATTAAACATGATCATTACTAACTAGATTAATAAATCATTTAGTGTATTATATGATAGTACCTGTTAATCTACATTTTTAAACTATTTTTGTCTTTAAGACTGCCACACTTAAGACCAGACTAGTTCAGGTAAGGGGGAAACAGATTCTGTTCATCATGAACAGCGATGGGGCACTGTCTGATCAAACATAAATACACCTCCCCTTATCCACCCGACCGGCCTGAATCCAACTCTATATTTAACTATAAATAAATGTTATTCTCATAAATAGAGACAAATCAATACTAACCAAGATAAATAATTATTATAATTAGAATGTCCCCTAGCAATAATAAGAGACATGCAGAGGAACATTCTATAGCATATTCTGTCTGCTTCCGACTTCCCAATATTATTGGCAGTAAATATAATATTAATCTACATTTTTAAACCATGTTTTATCCCAAAAGGGTTTAAATATAGTAACCATAATATGGAAGTAATTAAATAGGATCATTACTGACTAGATTAATGAATCATTTAGTGTAGTAATGATAGTACCTATTCATCTATATCTTTAAACTATGTTTTATCCCAAAAGAGTTTAGATATAGTAATATAATATATAAACAATTAAATCTTATCATTATTAACTTGATTAATAAATCATTTAATGTAGAATCAAAAGGATTATAACAGTACCACAGTTGAAGTAATGTTCTGAGCCGCCATTTTGTAGCCTTGTTAAAATAAAAACGATATATTTATTTGGGCTTCTCAGAAACATTTAACCTCAAACGAGCCTTAAGTTAGTATTTATGATATATTAATCATTACATGTATTCACTCTCGATCTTCCATGGTCAATTAATAAGTGTAAATCTGAGCAAAAATAACGGAGTTAGTTTCGGTAGCCATTTTGTGAGATTAAAAATAAAAGATGTATAATATAAATGTTTAAGGCCTATTTTACCTCAAATGAGTCTTGGGTAAGCCATACCAATGCTTTAATAAGTAAACCCGATAACTGTCGATATTTAAAGATTAGTAAATTAGTGTGAAACTAGGACTGGAAGTCAGTTAGCATCATGTAGCTTGTTAAGCTACAAATAAAAACGATCTATTTTAATGTAAGTTTTCTAAGTCTATTTTTATCAAATGAGTCTTGCTATAGCCACTATAGAATTTTAATAATTAAATGTAATTGAGTAGGCCGAGATTAATCCGTCTAAAACATACATTTTAACAGATTTCATGGTTTTAATGTCCTGCAGAATATATTACTGACCGTGAGTTTTGGAGATCGCCAGAAGAAAGGACGTGACGTCATCCCACCTCGTGTGAGAATCCCACAGACAGGAAGTGACCCTCCCTGTTAAAACTAGCATCTGACATCCATGAAAAAATATTTTATTTCAAATTCATTCCAACCTTATTGTATGAAACTATATAAGAGTGAAGTCAAAACAATAACTTCACAAGTAGATAAATAAAGATAAATTTTAAATATTAAATCTTAAACATTATAAAAATGTATAAAAAGCTTGTTCTATTTATTTTTACCACACCTTCTAAGATTCTAAGGTAGGCTCCATTTGTGGTCCTCTGTCTCCATCTATAGGTGTCAGAGGGGAGTGCGGGTACATTTTTCTCTCTTGGGTGGTTTAATAGAATAAAATAAATATTGTTATTGATAGAAGAGAATAGAAATAAAAATAGAGAATATTAACTTATATTTAGGCATAAAGTCTAAGTGGTTAGGTTTAGAGGTTAATTAAAGGATAAGATAGTCTAATAATTGATGAGTATTAACTTATATTTAGACATAGAGTCTGAATGGTTAGGTTTTGAACTCAGTCTAATCTTATTGTATGAAACTATATAAGAGTGAAGTCAAAATAATAGCCTCATAAGTAGATAAATAAAGATAAATTCTAAAGATTAAATCTTAAATATTAAGCAGTAAATCTATAAAAATGATATTTCTTTTTTATTTATTTATTTTTAAGGTTAATTCTTCCAAGAAATAGTAATAAAAATAAAAAAATCAGATTGATAATAATAATGATGACAATAATAGTAATAAAAAATGTATTAATTAAGAATGATTATTAAACTTCCTCCAAACCTCGTGTACCTAGTATTTAAATCAAATGGTTATATTAAGGGTCAAATAGTCGACCTAACGATGGCTCTGGTTAAACCTAAGGTGAGAATAGAGAGAGGGAGGGAGGGAGAGAGAGAGAGAGAAAGAAAGAAAGAGAAAAAGAAGTGTGTCCCTGTTGGGACACATATCCCTGCTGGGATATTATTTGGAAGCATCGAGAGGTAAGGAGAAGGTCAGTGAATAATTCTCTTCTCCCCCAGCCGGAATAGGCGTCACTCTCAAACCTATTACCCTCTGGCGATACCCCGGAGGGTTCGAGAGGGTAAAGGTCCGGGCAAAAGATAAAGAGGTAGAACAGTAAAGAGGTAGACAGGTTCAAATATGTAAGTTCTAACTATTTAATGTTAAATTCTAATGTTAAGACTTATTGTCGGAATATTAAATATTTTTCACGCTTATACAAATCTATGTATAAATATATATATGTGTATCTATATGCTTCTGTTTATAAAAATATATAATAAATAAGGGCGAAATTAAAATGATACTCATAAAATACATAAAGGTATATTCTAAAAGTTAAATCCTTTATTATAT
>CADEHL010001522.1:0-95350 GCA_902827135.1 Harpagifer antarcticus
TATACACCTGAACATCAACAGGAGAGGACTCTTTAAAGTAGAGACACTATACTGATATACACCTGAACATCAACAGGAGAGGACTCTTTAAAGTAGAGACACTACATACTGATATACACCTGAACATCAGCAGGAGAGGACTCTTTAAAGTAGAGACACTACATACTGATATACACCTGAACATCAATCAAGGAGAGGACTCTTTAAAGTAGAGACCTACATACTGATACACCTGAACATCACAGGAGAGGACTCTTTAAGTAGAGACACTACATACTCATATACACCTGAACATCAGCAGGAGAGGACTCTTTAAAGTAGAGGCACTACATACTGATATACACCTGAACATCAACAGGAGAGGACTCTTTAAAGTAGAGACACTATACTGATATACACCTGAACATCAACAGGAAGGACTCTTTAAAGTAGAGCTACTTATATACACCTGAACATCAGCAGAGAGGACTCTTTAAAGTAGAGACACTACATACTGATATACACCTGAACATCAGCAGGAGAGGACTCTTTAAAGTAGAGACACTACATACTGATATACCCTGAACATCAGCAGGAGAGGACTCTTTAAAGTAGAGACACTACATACTGATATACACCTGAACATCAGCAGGAGAGGACTCTTTAAAGTAGAGACACTACATACTGATATACACCTGAACATCAGCAGGAGAGGACTCTTTAAAGTAGAGACACCTACATACTGATATACACCTGAACATCAGCAGGAGAGGACTCTTTAAAGTAGAGACACTACATACTGATATACACCTGAACATCAGCAGGAGAGGACTCTTTAAAGTAGAGACATACATACTGAATATACACCTGAACATCAGCAGGAGAGGACTCTTTAAAGTAGAGACACTACATACTGATATACACCTGAACATCAGCAGGAGAGGACTCTTTAAAGTAGAAGACACTAATACTGATATACACCTGAACACAGCAGGAGAGGACTCTTTAAGTAGAGACACTACATACTGATATACACCTGAACATCAGCAGGAGAGGACTCTTTAAAGTAGAGACACTATATACTGATATACACCTGAACATCAGCAGGGAGAGGACTCTTTAAAGTAGAGACAATACATACTGATATACACCTGAACATCAGCAGGAGGAGGACTCTTTAAAGTAGAGACACTACATACTGATATACACCTGAACATCAGCAGGAGAGGACTCTTTAAAGTAGAGACAACTACATACTGATATACACCTGAACATCAGCAGGAGAGGACTCTTTAAAGTAGAGACACTACATACTGATATACAGTGGACATCAGCAGGAGAGGACTCTTTAAAGTAGAGACACTACATACTGATATACACCTGAACATCAGCAGGAGAGGACTCTTTAAAGTAGAGACACCACATACTGATATACACCTGAACATCAGCAGGAGAGGACTCTTTAAAAGTAGAGACACTACATACTGATATACACCTGAACATCAGCAGGAGAGGACTCTTAAAGTAGAGACATACATACTGATATACACCTGAAACATCAGCAGGAGAGGACTCTTTAAAGTAGAGACACTACATACTGATATACACCTGAACATCAGCAGGAGAGGACTCTTTAAAGTAGAGACACTACATACTGATATACACCTGAACATCAGCAGGAGAGGACTCTTTAAAGTAGAGACACTATATACTGATATACACCTGAACATCAGCAGGAGAGGACTCTTTAAAGTAGAGACATACATACTGATATACACCTGAACATCAGCAGGAGAGGACTCTTTAAAGTAGAGACACTACATACTGATATACACCTGAACATCAGCAGAATGTCCTTTTTAACAGATCTGAAGTTACACTCTACGCTTCGCTCTGATTTTGGTCCCCACCAACCCCTAAAATAAATATCCAAAACTCTGCACGTTGTTATCCAGCAAGTCTCTAATGACACAGAAGAAAAGGAATTGTACAGTAATTAAAACACACACCCTTCTGGCCGAGATGCAGAACAATAACACACGCAGTGGCATGGTGCCATTTATTCGACTGGAAATGGAGCTTTGAAAACAGATGAAAGGAGGAGAGCAGACACATGTGGGACTATTACTGAATCTCTTTCCACTTCGCTGTGATCCTCTGTGTGTTGAGTGCGATGAGATGATTATACTGACGGGAGAGGAAGGAAGGGTTACACATGTGTCCATTTTTAAAACATGGAGTCATGGCCATGTGTCGGCCGGGATTGTTTTGGCCGGTACCCAAAACTCTTGAGAGGTGATGTCAGTGTTTCTTTGGTTATTTTACTCGATGTTTTAATGCAAGACGGGAGCAAAGAGACTTGTTAAATAGTCCTTTTACCCGAATAACTAAAGATCTGCTTTCTCTACTGTTTTCTTTCTGTCAGCCTCTGCTTTCATTATGTTTTTAAAGAGGTTTTACTCAGTTTGTTAGCAACAGAGACACATTTTGTGGATTTTGTTTCACGACAGAAAGAAAAGGCAAAGCAGAAAATACTTCCAACATCTGCACAACAATGCAAGGTAGACATCTTGAAGTTATTCATTCAAATAAATGTTTTTTAAGTTACTTTTTGTCATCAAATAAGGTACCACAGTGCTGAAAGTATTTCTATATTGATATGTTTGCAGAATTAAGAACTGAGAGTCTGTTTTAAATTATCCTGTCTCTTTCTCTTCTCTGTCTTCTTTTCTGCCCAATTCTCTTTAAATTAAACATGTGTTCAACATTTTAAGAGGTCAACATTTAAGTTAAATTGAATGTCTTTACTTTCAAGTCTAAAGTCAAGTCAGCCAGGTCTTTAGATTTTAAAGTCTCAAAGCATTTACATCTCAATTCAAACGTTTTCTGACATTCAACCATTCAACCTTCAAACAACAATATTTGATTCTCTTTTACTCTTGTTCCCTCCATCTCAATCCATCAGTTTTATTCCATAACCTCTTTACGTACCCGGTCTCCAGGTCTGACGAGGGGTTCCTGTTTGGTTCCCAGTTTGTGCAGCAGGTTGAAGGCCACCTTCACACTCCTGGACCACAGTTTTCCTAAAAGCAAATATCAAGAATTATTATCATGAAACAACACAAAACTAAACAGAGGGGTTAAAGAAAACCACAATGTTCTTTGGAGAAGGTTAGCAATACAGTGCTGCAGGGATGGCGTATTTCTGTAGTTGACCCTGAAGGCTCCATCTCCCTGGTTCCCTCCAATGGGATTTTTCCATTGGAGAAAATAATACTTTTATAATACTTACAGGTTTTGTTCAGCAGGATAATCTCCACACATCAACCCCACCTTATGATTTTTGAAGTAAAAAGTGAATGTTGGGCTATAAAGCAACTACAGCCCGGTCACATGACTTCACGTCACCACCGCTAAGCTAAGGAGACTAATGTTGGGCTATAAAGGAACTACAGCACGGTCACATGACTTCACGTCACCACCGCTAAGCTAAAGGTGACTAATGTTGGGCTATAAAGGAACTACAGCACGGTCACATGACTTCACGTCACCACCGCTAAGCTAAAGGTGACTAATGTGGGCTATAAAGGAACTACAGCACGGTCACATGACTTCACGTCACCACCGCTAAGCTAAAGGTGACTAATGTTGGGCTATAAAGGAACTACAGCACGGTCACATGACTTCACGTCACCACCGCTAAGCTAAAGGTGACTAATGTTGGGCTATAAAGGAACTACAGCACGGTCACATGACTTCACGTCACCACCGCTAAGCTAAAGGTGGCTAATGTTGGGCTATAAAGGAACTACAGCACGGTCACATGACTTCACGTCACCACCGCTAAGCTAAAGGTGGCTAATGTTGGGCTATAAAGGAACTACAGCACGGTCACATGAATTCATGTCACCACCGCTAAGCTAAAGGTGGCTAATGTTGGGCTATAAAGGAACTACAGCACGGTCACATGACTTCACGTTACAAACCGCTAAGCTAAAGGCGGCTAATGTTGGGCATGATGACGTTTAGTGGTATTTACTGAAGTATTTTATAATGTAGAATAAACATCTTTTCAGCTTGTGTTAACCAGAGACCTTATTACAGGATAACAAACCAAAAAACCATTAACTTTGAGACAAGAAGTGCTAAAATGCTGACTCACTTCCAAGTCATTCCATTGAAGTAATTGTAAGGAAACATTTCTGTGTTTATAAAAAAGAGTCTGGCCTTCTTATGATTGCATAAAGGAACAAAGGATCACATCAAGAGTTCCCATATGCAAGAAATTACTGCTTTGACATGAAACTCAATTTTAAAACACGTTGCAAGTGACCGGGTATGGAGATGATCTCATATAACAGACTGTGGGGTAATTGGAGCCATGTACATCGACATTAGAGGAAGTCATACAGACCACAGCTTTATGTAAGTGATAAAGGCTTTTGGTATCTGGACGAATATATTTAGTTTTTAGACAACTCGAGTAATCACTAACCCTAGCTTGAGAACTATTTCCACTTCACAGGATATGTCTGTCAAAGTAACTGCTTCTTAAAATACCCCCTGTGTGTTTATTATATTATCTAATCTTTCCGATCAGTTTCATTTCACCCACCAGGCGATGTTGGCTCTGCTCATTAAAGCAGCAAAACCTCCCAACAAAGGAATCAATTTCCATCTTCTTTTTTTTACTAATTCAGAGTGGCAGACGCAGATATTATGCATGAGCAATCCAGCGTGAATTCCTCATTGTTTTTCACACTAAATGAGGTTTTTGTGATGTTTTTCAGAGCTAATGAATTGAAGAAAAGGAGAGCTTTGGGATCCCGAAAGAGTTAGGAGAGAATAACGATATAAATGGACCAACAAAGCAGCAGGTGTGACTGCAGTTAGTCAAAAGATAATTGAAGACATTTATTCAGATATGAGGGTCACAAAACAGACATGTGTGTGTTCAAAGTGGATTTTTCCATTTAGATTTTATAAGGGATGCCAGGAGAGCTTAGAAAGCAGTGAAATCTGGCAAACATCTGCTTAGAGGCTTTGATTATTGGGTGGGAAAGGGCCACATGTAATGACTGCTTTGATCTAATGTGTTAAAGTCAGAGTATAAAACAGAGAATACTTAGTGAGTTTGGTCACCCCGTATTTTGTCAGCTCAGAAAAGCTGTTTTAATTGTTTTGATCATAAAGATAAATGTTTGAATTCGTTAAATTGGATGCAAGTTAAGCTCAACATCTGTATAGATAACATCTAACGCTCTTGTTTTGGGTTTTTACATTGAGAAACATTTTGGATCGTAATGATGTTTTATTCCTTCTCATTAGTTTAAATATTTGTTTTAATACAGAACATTTTCAATTATGGTTCAATTGAGTGTGAAATGGACAGAATAAATTATTCTGATTGACTTTCACAGCCTAACTCCTTTTGAGAGCGGGTTTTCTCTTCATTAATGTTAACATTTTGGTCGCTTAATATCTGGTTCCAAAAAACCAAGACCACAATGGCTAAAAACAAAAGATGGCAACCAACAAAAGGCTCCAAATCAACGGGTCCATTTCTTTATATAAGTTTATGACTGACACATACGTAGAGAACCACTTCTCTCCAGGTTTCTGTTTGCTCTGATTTTGCCGAGGTGGGAAGTAGAGGAGTACAAATACATTTTTCTGGTATCAGTACTTTACTCCATTACTTATTTTTCTGACGACTTTTTACTTTGACTTCTTACACTTTGAACACAAATACCTGTACTTTCTACTTCTTACATGTTGAACTCAAATACCTATACTTTCTACTTCTTACATGTTGAACTCAAATACCTGTACTTTCTACTTCTTACATGTTGAACACAAATACCTGTACTTTCTACTTCTTACATGTTGAACTCAAATACCTGTACTTTCTACTTCTTACATGTTGAACTCAAATACCTGTACTTTCTACTTCTTACATGTTGAACACAAATACCTGTACTTTCTACTTCTCACATGTTGATCACAAATACCTGTACTTTCTACTTCTTACATGTTGAACACTAATACCTGTACTTTCTACTTCTTACACGTTGAACACAAATACCTGTACTTTCTACTTCTTACATGTTGAACACAAATACCTGTACTTTCTACTTCTTACATGTTGAACACAAATACCTGAACTTTCTACTTCTTACATGTTGAATACAAATACCTGTACTTTCTACTTCTTACATGTTGAATACAAATACCTGTACTTTCTACTTCTCTCATTTTGAACACAAATACCTGTACTTTCTACTTCTCACATGTTGAACACAAATACCTGTACTTTCTACTTCTTACATGTTGAACACAAATACCTGTACTTTCTACTTCTCACATGTTGATCACAAATACCTGTACTTTCTACTTCTTACATGTTGATCACAAATACCTGTACTTTCTACTTCTCACATGTTGATCACAAATACCTGTACGTTCTACTTCTTACATGTTGAACACAAATACCTGTACTTTCTACTTCTCTCATGTTGAACACAAATACCTGTACTTTCTACTTCTTACATGTTGAACACTAATACCTGTACTTTCTACTTCTTACACGTTGAACACAAATACCTGTACTTTCTACTTCTTACATGTTGAACACAAATACCTGTACTTTCTACTTCTTACATGTTGAACACAAATACCTGAACTTTCTACTTCTTACATGTTGAATACAAATACCTGTACTTTCTACTTCTTACATGTTGAATACAAATACCTGTACTTTCTACTTCTCTCATTTTGAACACAAATACCTGTACTTTCTACTTCTTACATGTTGAATACAAATACCTGTACTTTCTACTTCTTACATGTTGAACTCAAATACCTGTACTTTCTACTTCTTACATGTTGAATACAAATACCTGTACTTTCTACTTCTTACATGTTGAATACAAATACCTGTACTTTCTACTTCTCTCATTTTGAACACAAATACCTGTACTTTCTACTTCTTACACTTTGAACTCAAATACCTGTACTTTCTACTTCTTACATGTTGAACTCAAATACCTGTACTTTCTACTTCTTACATGTTGAACTCAAATACCTGTACTTTCTACTTCTTACATGTTGAACCCAAATACCTGTACTTTCTACTTCTCTCATGTTGAACACAAATACCTGTACTTTCTACTTCTCTCATGTTGAACCCAAATACCTGTACTTTCTACTTCTTACATGTTGAACCCAAATACCTGTACTTTCTACTTCTCACATGTTGAACACAAATACCTGTACTTTCTACTTCTTACATGTTGAACACAAATACCTGTACTTTCTACTTCTCACATGTTGATCACAAATACCTGTACTTTCTACTTCTTACATGTTGATCACAAATACCTGTACTTTCTACTTCTCACATGTTGATCACAAATACCTGTACTTTCTACTTCTTACATGTTGAACACAAATACCTGTACTTTCTACTTCTCTCATGTTGAACACAAATACCTGTACTTTCTACTTCTTACATGTTGAACACTAATACCTGTACTTTCTACTTCTTACACGTTGAACACAAATACCTGTACTTTCTACTTCTTACATGTTGAACACAAATACCTGTACTTTCTACTTCTTACATGTTGAACACAAATACCTGAACTTTCTACTTCTTACATGTTGAATACAAATACCTGTACTTTCTACTTCTTACATGTTGAATACAAATACCTGTACTTTCTACTTCTCTCATTTGAACACAAATACCTGTACTTTCTACTTCTTACATGTTGAATACAAATACCTGTACTTTCTACTTCTTACATGTTGAACTCAAATACCTGTACTTTCTACTTCTTACATGTTGAATACAAATACCTGTACTTTCTACTTCTTACATGTTGAATACAAATACCTGTACTTTCTACTTCTCTCATTTTGAACACAAATACCTGTACTTTCTACTTCTTACACTTTGAACTCAAATACCTGTACTTTCTACTTCTTACATGTTGAACTCAAATACCTGTACTTTCTACTTCTTACATGTTGAACTCAAATACCTGTACTTTCTACTTCTTACATGTTGAACCCAAATACCTGTACTTTCTACTTCTCTCATGTTGAACACAAATACCTGTACTTTCTACTTCTCTCATGTTGAACCCAAATACCTGTACTTTCTACTTCTCATGTTGAACCCAAATACCTGTACTTTCTACTTCTTACATGTTGAACCCAAATACCTGTACTTTCTACTTCTTACATGTTGAACTCAAATACCTGTACTTTCTACTTCTCTCATGTTGAACTCAAATACCTGTACTTTCTACTTCTTACATGTTGAACTCAAATACCTGTACTTTCTACTTCTTACATGTTGAACCCAAATACCTGTACTTTCTACTTCTCTCATTTTCCAAACAGCTGGTTCCTTTAGTCTGAATGTGTGTTTGATGCGTGATCATTATTCTTTAGAGTCATTGCGTGCCTATTGATTTGAACACGATCCGTGTATCCATCACTTCCTGGTCTTCTCTAAAGAAGAGGGACCAATGGAAACGTTGTCATGTTGCCGTTGTTCAGCATGGAAACATTCATTAGCTAACAATGACATTATTGTTCTATTGATATAAAGGGAGGTCAGGTACTCTTTAAAGCAGCTGCTAGTAATGGGTACTTTTTACTGAAGTACATTTCAAAGCCTCTTTACTTTTACTTGAGTAAGGAAGTTTAGTCAGTACTTCTACTTTCACCAGAGTATTTTTAAACACGAGTATCTGTACTTCTACTTGAGTAAAGGTGTACTTTTGCCACCTCTGCTGATTTGCAAAGATCATGTGAAAGCAGGTCATGATGTAAGTATGAGTATCGGGATAGAAGACCTTAAAAAACCCATGGATTGCAGAGAACGGCTCTCGGTTCAGAAACAACAGCCGTGACCAGAGGATTGCTCTTTCAAGGACAATGCAACAGTGAGAGTGGGAACCCTGGTGCTGATAACCAGCCCCTCCATCTGGAAATCATGTTGAACAATCAGAGGAGAGGATCCCTGCTGTGTCTCCCCCGCTGCACTGCAGAGGAGTCCACATCAGAGCTGCAATCAGAGTGCTTTGTGCAGAGTCCTCTTTTGTTTTGAAAGGATGACATTACTCGACGACCCACGAAAGGCTCGCCCAGCAGCAGCCTTTTATCCTCTGAAACCAAAGAGAGGAGCAGCAAACGGCCCAATCATCGAGGTTAATTTAATCTGAAAAGGGTGCTTTTGTTCTGAAATTAGATATGCGCCGTTTCAGAGCAGCAGCTACTCTCGAGAAAACGACTGAGAACAAAAACGGGTTGGTTTGTGAGAGACAGACGGTGAAATGCTGACCCAGTGTTTCACAAAGGGATAAGAATACAGCACAATGTTTCACACAACGCCAGAGCAAGTTCACATAATGCTTTTTCTCTCCAATGATTATTTAACATAATTAGAAATGGACTGTTTAATCCTTTCAGTTTTTTGTAAGTGTGATTACAACTTCAACCTTGGAGCCAAACGACTGGACACTGTTTAACTGAGTTTGTTTTTGTTTACTGACTTTTTTGCAGATTGTAAATTACAATTAAAAGATACGAAAGCGGGAATAAGGAGATGTTTACGCTGAAGTACATGGTATTTATTATTTTCTTTTAGCTTTCTACCATGGTCATGCATCGGCACCTCTGTTGTTTCCCCGACTCAGACTGCAAGGACTCTGGGTGTGACCCTAGATAACAACCTGTCCTTCACTGCAAACATCGCTGCTACAACCCACTGCTGCAGATACACGCTTTACAACATCAGGAAGATTCGTCCCCAGCTGATCCAGAAAGCCACGCAGGTTCTGGTCCAGGCTCTCGTCACCTCACGCCTAGACTACTGCAACTCCCTCCTGGCTGGTCTACCTGCATGTGCCATCCGACCTCTGCAGCTCATCCAGAATGCAGCGGCTCGTCTGGTCTTCAACCGTCCTAAATGTTCCCACACCACCCCGCTCCTCCGCTCCCTCCACTGGCTCCCGGTAACTGCTAGAATCCACTTCAAGACACTAGTACTTGCATACCATGCTGCGAATGGATCTGGCCCTTCCTACATACAGGACATGGTTAAACTGTACACCCCAGCACGTGCACTCCGCTCTGCATCAGCCAAACGACTGCGAGGGGGACCCAAGTTCCCATCAGCAAAAACACGTGGGTTTGCTATCCTGGCTCCAAGATGGTGGAATGAGCTCCCCATTGACATCAGGACAGCAGAAAGCTTACACACCTTCCAGACTGAAAACTCATCTCTTTCGACTCCACTTCGAGCGATAGAACTAATAACAAAGCACTTATATACTAATAAAGGACTGGCTTCTCTAAAGCCAGCTGAGTAGCACTTGAAGTGTGTGGCTCTATGAAACCTGATGTACTTTATGATTCTGTTTTCTTCAAGTTTGTATTTTGATGGTCGAACGCACTTATTGTAAGTCGCTTTGGATAGAAGCGTCAGCTAAATGTAATGTAATGTGGATAATCTTCAAATGTCACTGGTAATTGTTTATGTTCGCACCAACAGATACCAAAGCCAATACCTTGTATGTGTAAACGCACCTGGACATAAACCTGATTCTGAATCGGCAGCGCGATTCTCCTGACAGAAATGTTTTTCACCGTTGTAGCGTGACAGACCCTGTAGCCACCGTACTGTCTTATCTAAAAACCTGGATTGTAGCTCACAGAAAACACTTCAAACAAAAGCCAGAACACACAGAGGAAGGATCAAAGAGAAAGATCAAACCACAACGCGCAGATTCTGAAAGATGTATGTGTTCTCCTGATCCGTACGGAGACACGTCTTCATCGATTACGTGATTTCCTCCTAGATGAAAACCCCAGGCTCAAAGCTGCCTGTGACACTCTGGGACTGGGAGAAACTTGTTTAACAGTTTCTCTCTCCTGTCAATTATCAGAGGGTTATCTGCAGTGCAGCGCTGCCAGGGTCGCTAAGGACAACGGGAGAATTCAGTATCACGAATTCTCTCTGAGGAAGACTCGACAGGAAGAAACAAAACAAGTTTGTCCTTGGCCGACATCAAAGGGAGAGACGCTTCAGGAATGAGAGATAAAGAAAGATAGAGATTCAGAGTCAGCACACACACACACACACACACACACACACACACACACACACACAGTCTCACCATGTTGTTGCCTTACTTGTGGGGAGGGGGGACTCATGAGATATGAAGACATTTCACAGTCTGGTGAGCACACATCGCCTCATCATCCCTGCAAGCTCACTAAATCACACACACACACACACACACACACACACACACACACACACACACGAACCTGAAAGTTACCGTTATGTGTCCTCTTTACAGTAGGGTCTGTTTTCCATCAGGGAAGCCATTGTTATGGTGTCCATAGTTATTGTATCCATGATGTGTCGTTACCATTTTGAGGAGTTATGATCCAGCTGTCAGGGCTTCCTTTAATCTCATATTTCAATGCTTTTAATCTATATGTAATCTCTTAAATATGTAAGGCTTGAACAGTTCATTCATCTCAGACTGTAGACCTAACATTACATTTTGGGATTCAATCCAGAGCTCTGAAATGAATCAAGAGAAAAGCTAAAATAAGGCATCATTTAAATCTAAAATCAGTGTCCATGTTAGTGAGACCCACGTTCCTATAATGTGAAGTAAATGAACAACCAGCACAACCCCCGCTGACCTGTGTGTTCCCTAACCTCTATATATTCTTAAAAAATAGCACATTTAAAAGAGTATTTTGAACATCCTTCTGTAGCAGAGCAGCTTTCCTGAAATGTGTTTTTCTATCACACGTTGCTAATGTGTTAGCGCTCTGTCTGGCTGCCATTAGAGGACTCATCGTCCCACAGCGAGTGTTAAACATCGTTTGGTTCCTCACTTAATCAACCTGAGAGAGCCTCCATATGTGCAGACACATCCTCCAGTATTCATCAAGTCCAATGCAGTTTGTAGTATTGTTAATGTGCTGCAACAGTGCGTTGAGACCTGGTTGATCCGAGGGAACAAAAGCTACTGGATGATTTGAGTTGGAAATCTCCATTGAGACCCATTACATGTTGGTGTTGCAGACTCACTATGAAACACAGCCTTCAATTATTCTAACATTTAAAAAACAAGGACAGACTTGACGAGGAGATGATGCCCATTTCTAGTAATAACCAGTGTTGGGACTAACGCGTTACAAAGTAAGGCGTTACTATAACGCCGTTATTTTTGGCAGTAACTAGTACTCTAACGCATTACTTTTTAAATTCAGTAACTCAGTTACCGTTACTACATGGTGCGTTACTCCGTTAGTTTTTTTTATATAGTCAACAGCCAGGCGAACAGAGATGAGAACTGTACTTAAGTACTTGAGTAAATGTACTTAGATACTTCCTGCGTCACATGCGGAGACGCGCTGTGGGCGTGTTTGTGTTGTTTACTAACAAGACTATCATGGCGGCGGCGGAGCTCAAGTCTAGTTTCTCCACCTGGAGATATTCTCACTATTTCACTTTTGTCGAGCACAAAGAAAAGAACGTTTCTGTTAAATGTAAGTTGTGTCCTGGCGGGTCAAAGAGCCTATCTACTGCCCAAACCAGCAATTCAGATCTCTCATCTGCAAAAAACAACATGCTGGGACGAAGCTAGTAACTAAGACCGGCACAGACCCAGACTCAGCCGATGCCACTCCACCTCCACCTGAGCAACAGCGGCTGGATTTTAACCAAGGGACTGCTAGCCACGGAAAGTCGATAAAGCCATTGCACGGTATGTTGTAGAACACATGCAGGCTATTGCTACAGTGGAGTCACCCGCTTTCTGGGAGCTAGTTAGCATGATACCATGTCCGGGCGGCACACGGCATATGGGCATACTTGCCAACCCTCCCGTTTTTCGCGGGAGACTCCCGATTTCATTGCCCTCTCCCGGTTTCCTCCCGCGGTCATATTTCTCCCAATTTCTGACAAAATCAGATTTACTCAGGACTGTTTCCACTCGGACTTTAATACAGGGTGAGGGAGATAGTCACAGAAAACAGAACAAGAATCGACAACTCTCCTCTGCTCACTCCTTTCCTGCCCACACATATGCTCCATCAAGGATGCTGCTACAAGCCGCAAGACAGTGCACTTACAACTACAATAAGCATGTTAATGTTCATCTAATACAGCTCCGGCGAACCAGCTGCTCCGGCGATCCCCCCCCACGGTGGTTTTGGAAATGCTCCCGATTTCTGAGGTCTCAAGGTTGGCAAGTATGCATATGGGACGGAAACCTTGTGATGTTGATCAACAGATTGTATTATTCTCCAATGCAATCACAAACTGAAATGAAGGCTATAAGGGCATTCATGGGAGCCCTTTTTTTAAGTAACTAAAACGTTACTTTTCACAGTAACGCATTACTTTTTGGTGTAAGTAATCAGTAAAGTAACTGAGTTACTTTTGAAATGAAGTAACTAGTAATGGTAACTAGTTACTGGTTTTCAGTAACTAGCACAACACTAGTAATAACACACACACACACACACCATGTATACATCACTTCAGGGGACATTACATTGACTTACATGCATTTCCTGGAGACTTATCCTAACCTTAACCATAACCAACACATGCCTAATCCTAACCCTTAACCTAACCAAGTTTTCACCATAAAATTAATGATTCCTCCAATTTGTCCCCATAAGGGCGGCGAGTCACCACACGTGACTGTATACATATTTAGGTCCCCACAAGTATAGTAATGCTAGGCCACACACACACACACACACACACACACACACACACACACACACACACACGTAGCAGCGATAATTAAAAGCCGTCTGAAAGCTGCCATCAGACATCTGGTCACGTTTGTGATGTTGTTTACGTCTTTTATGATCACATAATTACTCATTTCGATCAGTATTTCTTTCTTGATTTGCTAACGGTTTTTAAACGTATTACATTTTTGGGAAAGTTGGCTTATTTTCTTCAGTAGAAACAAAAAGAAACAGTATAAAAATACTCGTCTTTCAATGCAAATACTTGAACAGTTCTTCCTTCGGCTGTCCCTTAAATCCCCCAATGTTACAAAAGGTGGTCCTAATCATAAAAGAGAGGGAACTCTACGGCAGTAAGACTGTAATGAGCTGTGTGACTCTAACCCCTGTGTAGTTCAGCCCCTCCTTTGCTCAGGACTAAAGTACAGATGATACAGTAAAGTAGGTTTCATATATCCAGTTTCAGTACAAATAGCACAAACACCATTGTGTAATTGGCGTAATTGCCAGATCTGGAATAAAGACAGTACTATAAGTTCAAACTGCAGTTCCAGTCTCCACCTGAAGACCTCCAGTCATTAATACAGGTGTGTACATATATAATCCCCCCTCTTACCGTATGTGAGCAGGTAGAGGGGCTTCCCGTTGGTGTCCATGGTGGTGAGGCAGGGGGCTTTGGGGGAGATGGTGCCCCAGCGCTGCAGCGCCGCCTCCAGGGAAGGGGGCCAGTTGGTGACGACCCCCAGCTGCTCGCCCTGCAGCGCCTCCATCTGAGCCCCTTCCGCTTTGGGCTGGTTGGGGTCCGGCTGCTGCACTGAAGACGGAAAACACGGGAGTTTGTACAATTTAAAGATGGCGCCGGCGATGACGGCTGCCGTGTCTTTGGCTCCCCTCCTCACAGTTTCACCCCACGGGCCATACGACTGTTAAACACCCTTTGAAACGACATCCGTAACATTCATCTGTCTGCAACTCATATCAATATTCCAATGACTTGTATAAAGACTATTCTGCACTACGTTATCTGTTCTATTCGACGCAGGACTGTTGGAGGACTTTCAGAACAAAACCTTTGTTCATCTTTAAGGCAAACAAACCTTTTTGTTTTTACATGTCAGACTTGTTGATGTGTTGATTTTCTGACGACTTAAATGTAAAACACGCTACAGACACAAAGGTGATCATAACCAAGTTACTCGAGTTTGTAAACTCACTTATAAATGCAGTTATATTTGAGTGAGTTGCTCTAAGAACGTATTAACCATAGCATACCTCTCCTCCCAGTTAAGTCATGAATAATACAAATGTCAGGTGTGGAGATCATTATCCAGTATTTCTACATATATGAAATATCGGAGTACTTCCTCCAACAGTCAATAATCAATCACGACATGGTGCATCAGACTGTTACGTTTTTTTGTTTTACCTTCAAGGAGTTCCTCGAAGTCGTCGACAAAAAACTCTCTTAACGGCGGTCGCTTCGGTCGCTTCAGAGTGTTGACGAGCTGCTGGATCTTAGCTGAGACTCTGCTGCTGACGGGAACACCTACACACACACACACACACACACACACACACGATCAGACTCCTAATTGAGCTTTCCCAGGTGTTGAAGTATCTGTCACTTTCCTCCTGATTGGATCGTTTTCATCCACAAGTTTTAAATCTACATTAAAGTGTCACGTTTCTCTTCCAATGAGCAATTATAACGGAGCCGACTGCTGAACATGACACTGAGGTAGCGGAGCGGAGGTTGCTCTTTCATTAGGGCTGATTTCACTTCAGAGGGATGGAGGTATGAGAGGCAGAGAGATGTTTAAGCAGGCAAAGGAAAAGCTCGGTGAGTTTAAGATGAAACTGAGGGTTTGTAAAGAGTCCATAAAGAAACGTCTGAGTACTTTAAAACTCTGTAAACGCTAGCAGCAGCTCGTTAGCATTCAAAGCTACAGACACAGCATCAGCACTTTGGAAACAGGGCTGAAACAGAGGGGATTATGGGACGCTACAATCATCTGTTTGGTACTTCAGCCAATCAGAGACAGGCTCTGTATTTATCTGAAACCTGTGATATATTGATGAACAACAGTATGATAGGGGACCTTTAAACATCATCACACTTTCTGCTGCCTCTTCTCCCTTTATAGGAAGATATATGGAACTATAGCCAAGCACACTCAGTCATCTCTGAAGAGTCTCATATCTACACTAAGGATGATCAGTTAGTCGTAACAGGACTTTGATCAGACATGAATAGACTCCCATGCAGGCCCAACTTGTTACGAACACCTGTTCAAAAGTGAGGCAGTCTGATTGTAGGAGCCATTTTATGGGTGGTGTCAGTTTATTTATATTTATAGTGCAATATTATTTTTGAACACTTGGTGGTGGGGGTTAGCTGCACCGGGTGTTTAAAAGGGGTCATAGGTGACGGAAGAGAGAGGACAGAGGAGGACGAGCACACCGATGTATAGATGCTCACAGATACCACAACCAGTGACAGAATCATTAAACCTTGGTCATGTAACCTCGAAGTAAACATCATTCTAAGCTGAAGCGAAGGAGCGGAAAGCTGCGTCTGGATCACTCGTAATCCTGTCAAGTAATGGCACGACGAATATAGGATAGTGGAACAACAAAGTTGCCATTGCACTGATAACTATATATGAATGGGTCCCCAGCCGCGACTCACCGTCTCCGGTCTCCATCAGCTCGGCGTTCCCGTACTTGGGCGTCTGTCTCTGTCCCGGCGCTCGCTCCACCTGGATCCCATCGCTGGACGAGTTGTTGGTGTAGCCGGTGACATCTGGAGGAGCAGAGTGGTTCTCTGGCGGGAGAGAAAAAGGACATTTGTTTGTATTCTACCATTTCAACAATTAGACAAACACAATGTGTAGAAGCGGAGGCAGAAAGCAACGGCTCTCCTGTTAGTCATCCAGCTGCAGGATAAAGAGAAAAATGATAATTCCGTAATTAAATACGCACACAGATAAACAAATTATATATATACACATACATATGTACACACATACACCCATTTTCTATTTGTATGTAAACTACAGTATAATAATTAAGATATAGTCATTAGAATTATTATAGTATTTGTACTTATAATTATTATCATTATTGTTATTATCATATATCCATATAATCACTTTTTTAAATCTATTTTTAAGTTAATCCAAAGGCACAATGACCGGGGAAACTACTACTTTTACTCAAGTACAAAAAGAGTACTTCTACTTTTACTCAAGCACCAGATCAGAGAACTCCTTCCACCTCTGTCTATAATTGATGTTGGGATTCGGTGATTGGACACACGAACGTTCAGATGAACCAGCAGAACCAGCACTCACAAACTGCCACGCTTCAATTGCTCTGAAACCCAAACCCAGACTGTATTTCCATCAACACACACCTTCCCTAAGACATGGTGTTAAGGTTGTCTCTCCACATTACTTTGTGCTGCTTTCAGTCTGATGTTTCAAAGCTCTACCCATGCCTCGGTGTTAGACAACATCAAACAGTGTTTACTGCCCGAGGGAGGCTTTACTTTGAGTGGTCAGAGCATGAAAGGGTGTGTGTGTTGAATCTAAAAAGGGACGTGTGTGTGGAGACTGATCTAATGTGTACTCTCCATTTGCACCCAGTCTCAATCAATTCTGTCTCAATAGATGTTAGCATGCAAACATTGATCCTGTATTGCAGAGTTATTAGTTTCTCTACCGTGGATAAGACTTGGATTTACCAGCTTTGAGATATTTCTGTTCAGGTTTGGATATTCAAACAAATACTGTAACTCCTAAAGCAGGCATCCTCAAAGTCCAGACTCTGGTTTGGATCCGGACCGAACCACAACTGTCTCTGGACTCTGAGCAAATTATACTTTTCATATGTATTATCTGTATTATCTGTGTGATCTGCGAGACATCGCCACAACACAACGAGTCAAAATTCTCCGCTATGTCCACTGCAAACAGCGCCCTGCATGTCCCACTGTTGCACTGTCTGTGTGTGTCTGTCATTGGTCCAATCGCATTCAGCATCCCGTCAGCGTTGTTTCCCCCCCCCCCCCACCAACAGTCTGCGAATCAGAGGCACAGTAGGGCGGGTCTTCGCGGAATGCGGGTTGGAAAAATGCGTGTGTCGTCTCTTTCAACCTGTCTGAGTCAGAGCGAGAGTTCACAGCTCATCTAGTTGCATCTATACTGTAGCTAGTAGCCTATAGTTTAACCTACCGGGGTGGCATGGGGTGGCAACTGCCACCCTAAAAATAGGCCTTGCCACCCCAGCTGCTACCCCAGTTGGCAGCTTTGTTTTGAAAGAAAAGTTGTGGCTCATCGGACATTTATGAGAGAAAGTCTCTAATGTCCGAGTGCAAGTGAATGCAGCACGTCTTGTAACCCCTCCCCTGGCACAAGCGTGGAAATATGATTGACGGCGATTTCATTTGAACGGGACGGTGCAAAACGAGAAGTATTCGGACCCAGGCACTGAAGGAATGAGGTATTTTGCAGAGAAGAGACTGTCAAGTTTGGCTGAACTCAGCATTGAATCAAAACGCACTAAAGCTTCGGATCTTAATCAGTGTCGCTAGATGGTAATCGCCGCATTCAGCTGTAATAGACATGTCAACGTGATGCTCTGCTCACGGATGAGCATACAAAACTATTAAGATGATGACCTTACGTGTGTAAATATTTGTTTTTCTTTGTGGGGGTCTGCCCCCAAAAAACAGTTTTAAGTCCTGAGAAAGTCAAATAAGACAGTGTGTAAAACAAACTGCCCAGCCAAAAGAAAGTAACCACTTTGATTGAACTAGGCCAGTAGGTAAGGACTTTCCACTGGATAATAACTGAGTATAAAAGCATGCATGACTGAAGTGATGGAGACTGTGTGAAGGCAAACACAAAGAGGAAATAACAGGTCAAGCAAATCCCTCTCAGATTCCACAGCAACCAGAAGAACATACATACTGGCTGGTGATTTCATTCATCAGCTTTGTGATGGAATAGAAAATGCACAGTGCATTTCCTTAGCTGTGGGTGACCCCACTGACAATGCTCAGTTGCTGGTGTTTGTGAGTTGTTATGACGAGGCAAAGGGGGAGTTTGTTGAAGATGTGTTGGGCCTGACGAACCTCAGTGGACACACAGGGGGGGGGGGCGAGACATTTATAAAGCACTAATGGGAATGCTGAATGAAAGAGGGCGCAGCTGCCTTTATTCATAACTGCAGCTCTTACACTGCGACTCTGAGGGATCAAGCACAGACACAATAACAATGAAAACTGATGCAAACAGATTACTTTTGTTTTTGCAACCTCGTGTTAAGAATCTTGTTGCAATTGTTTAAAAGTTTGAATGACCGTAATAAACGGACCTTTGTCTTCTTGAAAAAAATGGTTTGGACCTTTAACATTTGTATTTGAGTACCCCTGTCCTAAAGGATGGAAAACATCTTTAAATGGAAAATATTACTTTTTAAAATTGGTAGAGGATACGCTTGAAAACCAGCCATGAATACAAATCTGAAAAATACAATGAACTCCAAGATCTCTCAGTCATATAGAGTTATTCTGAGATATTGTATTCCATGCTTTGCTTCCTGGGAATTATCTCACGTTAAATCTTTATATGCAAGTTGTTTCGCTCCACTAAATTAAACATGTTGAGTATTCAGAGTAACAGATCCCACAAACTACCAACGATAGAACAAAGCTCTGATCTCCCAGTATCCCAGTTACTTCATATTTCATCACTGCTTGTTCTCTCTGGGAGAAATACATACAGTATCATATTTCCTTTGTGTCGGCTTTGACTTATTAATTCAGCCTTAATTTACACTGAAACATACGTTATTTAAGCCTTATTCACATTTTAGGAATGCTACTTTCATTCCCATCTACTAGACTAAGGTTAGTTATATTGTTTCTTAAAATAGCAGCCATCCAACCCTTAGCCCAGTTCATCTCAGCTCTGCGGCATTAAGAGGACATATTGGGCTGATTCTTAGGTTCATTTTAGTATCTGATTGGTTAGCTGGCCGGCTCTGATGTGATTGGACAACCACTTAGAGATGTCCCGCCCCTTAGCCTATCATGTACAATGTGATGAAACCTTTATATATACAGTCTATGGATGAAACACAGGGATTTCAGCCTTTGCCGATGGGAACACCCTAAAAAGCTCAATAGGGCCTCTTTAATTTTCTTAATAGTCATGTTTGTTATCTGCATTTTTTCTTTCTATAACTCTATAACTTATAGGGGAAAAGTTAAGACGATGATATAAGCACATATTTTCCATCCTTAAAGGTGGGGTAGGTAAGTTTGAGAAACCGGCTCGAGATACACTTGTTGTTATATTCCATGGAATGCTCTCAACATCCCGACAGCAATGAATATCTGAAGTGCTTTGACAAAGAATCCATAACAACATTTCATCTGTGGAAGCCGTGGCGCTATAAAAAGCACGACCAATCATCTGAGCCGGCTAAAGTAACTGGATGGCCTACCTGCCTGTCAGCCTTCCATCGGGGCACAAACTCATCTCGTGCCCTCATTGGTCATGTGCGCGTTCGTGTGTGTTGGGGGAGGGGCTCTGTGAGGAAGTGGCAGATTTCTTCCGGCTGTGTATTTTCAAATTCTAGCGATCTCGAGCCGGTTTCTGAAAAATTACCTACCCCACCTTTAACTTACGGTTTTATATCTACTGCTTAATTTTCTCTGATTTGCACTCTTTGTCATCTGCATTTATTCTGTATATAGCATTATAAATACTAATGCCGAATGCAACATACTTACAGAGATGTTGTGGAAAGTTTTGACATCTTTTATGCACGTCATGTCTTTTTCCAATTCATTGATATCAAAAACCAATGAACTGAATATTATCTGAAAGACTGAGGCAACAAACTTAAGCTTTTCTATCTACTGCTTAACTTTCTCTAATTTGGTGTTGAATCTAAAAATGTTGTAAAAAGTGTTGACATCTTCTATGCACGTCATGTCTTTTTCGATTCATTCATAGCAAGGGTGACTAACAATGACCTGAATATGATTTGAGAAGCTGAGACAACCTCCGAAAAAAGAGAGATATTGTGAAGTGGAAGGATGAGAAAACAAGGGAGGTTAGAAAGTGAAAGTGATTCCCAGCGAAGCACTGAGCCAAAGCCAGCCGAGACCAAACAGAATCCTTCATGCAGACATTGAGTGAATATCAATACTGCAGCGCACGGACCAGGCATGCTAATTACTAGCAGAACGTCCTGTCTCTGCAACATCTGTCCGTTTGAGCCACACTGAACCAGACAGGAAGTTGACATCTTTTTGGGAGAGTGTGTGTGCATGCACGAGTATCCAGTGACCTCATCAAAGTGGGTTTATGATGATTTGTGACGGGGAGGAAGATGAATGCCTCCTTCACTGCTGGAATACAAATCAGTCGGGATGATGGAGCAGATTCAGAATCAGGGACTTTAATCTCTGGGTCAACGAGGGTTTGAAGTCGTTGATGGTTAGAGATACTGTGGCAGGACATTATTTGTGTGACCTACGTTTTTCATTGTCATGTCTAAACTTCAGCTAATGTACACATGACAATAAAGCCTTCCATTTAATTGTATTTCATTGATTTACCTGTCTGGAGGTAGAGGTTGGCGAGACTGGTGATTATTTATTTTGTTTTCTTTTATAGTACTCTGTATTTCTTCCTGTAAACTGTTTTAAGTTGGAAAAAAGTAATTGAACAGTGTCGAATAAAAGACACTGTCTGAAAGGAAGGATGTTCAAATGTCACCTGGAATAAACTCCTGATTCCTGGATGAATGTGTCTTTATCTGCCGCCACTTTTTCGATGTAGGTAAAGAGTCTTTTTACTCTATCGACTTCAATCATCACATTACATTTTTAAAATACCTTTCATTTAGTTAACGCTTCTTCCCAAAGGCCAATAAACCAAAAAGAGACAAACTTAAAACACCTGCAGGATAGCCATACTGTAATTGTGGTGCATTATTGTCAAATGTCCTTAATGTTTGACTTTAGTTTGGTTTTAGCCAAAGTGCAGGTGGGGTTTTTCCATCTGCAAAGGAAGATTTAGACTTCCTGCTATCCTGATGTGAATTGGGAGCTCGTTCTTCTATTTTGGAGCCAAGATAGCAATCAGCAAATCAAGCAAATCACTGTTAGAGATCTCTTGAACTCAACAACTCAGTTTTTACCGGCTGCTGATCTCTAGTGCCCAAATTGTACTCGCAACTCTCCACAGAGACGGGATTGATCACTTATTAGCTACTTCCATCATCCATTGTTTTACTTGCCTGACTAATCTTTTTGATTTAGTTAAACCTCGTCTTAAAATCTGACTTTAACCAAAACATCTCAAGAGAAACAGGTCATCGTGTATTAAACTACAGCAAGAAAGAGACAGCTCATATAAGAAGAAAACCTTGATCAATTCTGCATCTCTTTCCTGATGACCCTGCAGTGAAACCCTCCCTCCCGTCTGACACACCTGATGAATAGCATCCAGGAAGCTGCTCACTCCTCAGAGAGTCAGAGTAATCCCCTGACAGATATACAGCTCTGACAGACGGTAGGATCAACAGCACTGCAATCCACACTGCAGCCTTAATTACATTTAACATGGGAATGCTTCCAGAACGCTGGTAATGGACGCAGGGTCTGCCAGTGATGAATGTCTGATTAAAAGGTCTAGCATTCAGCCCAATGCTCAATGTTCACCCCAGTGAGGATTTATATTGAGTGATACAGAGAGGAAGTTAGCATCGCAAGGGCTTAGTTAACAAAAGGCCAATGGGATTATTCCATTAGATTCTATTATAGTGCAGAAAAAGCAATCAGAGGAAGTACGAAGCTAACGTTAGGATATAAAGGAACTACAGCATAGTCACATGACTTCACGTCACCACCGCTAAGCTAAAGGCGGCTAATGTTGGGCTATAAAGGAACTACTTCACGTCACCACCGCTAAGCTAAATGCGGCTAATGTTGTGCTATAAAGGAACTATCCTAGGTACGGGTGGCGCAGTGGTCTGTGCATCTGATCATCAGATCAAGGGGGGGTGCTGGGGAACTCCAGTTCGAAACCCGCTCCTGCCGCCACTGCGTCAGGCCGTTGTGTCCTTGGGCAAGACACTTCACCCGGATTTGCTCCTGTGGGTAATGTCCACAGTACATGTATGATATCAATGTGTACTTGTAAAAGCGCCTCGATGACTTCGAGGCGTGAAGATGGACGGTGTGGCGCAGTGCGCTGTGCAATGATCATCAGATCAAGGGGTGAAACCTGCCGCTGCTGCGTCTGTAAAGCCGTTGTGTCCTTGGGCAAGACACTTCACCTGAACTTGCTCCTGTGGGTATTGTCCACAGTGTTGACCATTGCATGTGTAATGTGTATTTGTAAAGCGCTTTGAGCATCTGGAAAAGCGCTATAATAAATGTAAGGAATTATTATTATAACTACAGCACGGTCACATGACTTCACGTCACCACCGCTAAGCTAAAGGCTGCTAATGTTGGGCTATAAAGGAACTACAGCACGGTCACATGACTTCACGTCACCACCCCTAAGCTAAAGGCGGCTAATGTTGGGCTATAAAGGAACTACAGCACGGTCACATGACTTCACGTCACCACCGCTAAGCTAAAGGTGGCTAATGTTGGGCTATAAAGAAACTACAGCACGGTCACATGACTTCACGTCACCACCGCTAAGCTAAAGGTGGCTAATGTTGGGCTATAAAGAAACTACAGCACGGTCACATGACTTCACGTCACTTCAAGGAGAGTTTGCCTTAACCTCTGCCTTATTTCACACTTCCAATTCCAAAACACAATCAAAAAAACATTGACTTCTAGACGAGGGAACCAGAAAGTGCTAAAAAGACGAGTAATTCCTGCAGCTCTCTGTCCTCCAGCAATCTTAGAGAAACAAAGGGTCAGTAAATGAGTCAGATGCTGCCTTTTCATTTGCCAAGATGTGAGTTGGCCAATGGAGACTTCAGGTTGCACTTCTTCCACACAATGAGTTTATATTATTTTATATTGTTTGTTAATTATCTGCAAAGGGCTGAACTCCCTGTGCTTTTTGAACATTAAAGCTTGACACAGTAGAGGCACAAAATACTAATATGAAACTTAAATCGTTATGGCTCTCCCTGCTATGACACCTCAATTTCCCTAAGGAGGTAATTATAAAGGTTTATCTCATCCTATTGTGATTTAAGGTAGCAGATAATACTGCATTAAAAACAACTAAAGAGAGGACTAAGGCTTACATTGCTCCACCACCTGCTTCCTGACTCAGATTTAAAAGCTGTTCTGAAAGCAGATTGCCTCTGGCTGAGCAAACAACTGAAGAACATGCTGCATAATTATCCAAATCAATAAACAACAGCACACAGAGCAACCTTGAAAGAAAGAGAGAGAAGACTCATTCATACAAGCTGTGATGTAAAAGCATTGTTGATTCTCTCCATCAACAGTTCACCATCTGAACAGCTGTGAACGCCAGAGGACTTTTTGTTTTAATCCACATAAAAATAACACTTTCATGCATCTACAACAACGCCCAATGCTATTCCAACTGAGGTTAGCATCGATATACTTTCTCCTGCAATTACAGAACATGACTAAGCACATATTTATTTGCAGGAAACAACCAAGGAGGGGGCAGAGCTCCAAATGCAAGCATATGATGGAGGAGATTTGGGGGGAAAGACAACATCCCTACGAGAGGGATGGCAGGAGAGCGGCTTCTCCTCTCGGACATGCTACAACTTAACTTACCATTTGCATTCTCTACCCTCCTCCTCCTCCTCTTCCTCAAGGAGAGGTGGGCTAACAGGCCTGCATGTGAGGAACAAAGAGGGAGGGGGGGGTCTTGAAAAGATGCATCAAATCGAGAGTAAATTAACTTTACTGCGCTGGAGTCATTTCTCTTTACACAAGGGAAGTAAACACAGTGATTGATATTCTGGTGATAAAACCTTGCGTTAAAAAACGTCTCAATGTTATAATGTAATTCAACAAAGGGTAGTATATATTATCAAAAATACACGGCTTAGTGTAATAATGGATTCTGATTGGTCAATTTGGACAGTTCAGAAGTTGTTCATTTTCCGATAACAGACTGTTGCTAAGGAGAACAGACTGTTGCTAAGGAGAACAGACCGTTGCTAGGGAGGATCAAATGACTATGTGCAGTCATATCAATCTGCAGAAAGAAGTCCGGTCGATTTACCATCAGAAAACACCACGAGAAGGAAAGAGTTTTAATTCAAATGTAATGATATACCCGATATTTAGTTACGAATTAAATGTAGCTATTTCTGTACGATGCATAGGTGTCATTCAAATACATTTTATGGGACTTTTATTAAATGTAATGAATAAAAAGTAATGTAGAAGTAAAAGTTTTGCTGTGAAGATTAAATATCTAATTCTCAAACTATTTCAGGTTCTTTAAATATATTTACTTGATTAGAGATTCATTTGTGTACCTTACCAATTCATTTAAAATTATTTCTAATATACAGAATACGGTGTTGTACTGTTTTGCTAGTTCTTATGGTTAAAATGTCTATAATCCGACATTTGAATTGAAAAACTGCGACAAAGAACACTTCTAAGCTAAGCCTTCTGAGCTAACACTGCCATATGTGCAATATACACTATTTATTGATGTTATAACTGGCTTTAATACTTTTAGATGTTCACTTTTTTATCATGGATGTGTGCGTATTTGATTTGTATATAATAATATGTGTTTACGTTAAATGCACCCGTTGAGGGACAAATTAAGGATTTCTAATTCTGATTCGGAAATTAAAAAACAATATAATAAGGTGCAATGTAGAATTGTTTTAAAGGACGTTGAGAGTTTAGTCTAACAGTCACAGGTGCTTGAGATTTAAAAATATCTCTACTTTAAAGGAGCTCCATATGTCTCCAAAGGTTTCCAATGATTACCCAGCAGCAGCAGCACAAACAAGCACTTAGTGATTGTATCTGGAACAAAAGAGTCGCCCGGTGACACAAACACAGCGAGTCCTTTTGAACCTGAACGCAGCCAAAAGTCCAGCAAAAACATCGAGAGTGTCCTCAGAGACCCCGAGAGCACGAGAGGTCGAAAGATTGTGGAGAAGGAGGTGGACGTTATCTTCAGGAGCAGCAAGCTGTTCTGATAAGAGCGGGATAAAGAGAGGCTGCACGGAAAACAATCTGCCTCAAGTATAAGCACACACACACACACACACACACACACACACATACTGAAAACACTGGAGATCTGCTGCTTTGGCCTTGAAGAAGGAAATGAGAAACAGAGCTGTAACTCACACGTTCAAACAACGCTGAGAATTTCCTCTGTGATAAACATGAAGAAAGGACTTACTACGCCAATTAAAAAAAGAAAAAAATACACTATATAAAAATGTTTGACTGAAGCACTGAAACATGTAAATCAAACTATAACATATAAGCAAAGGGGCCATATCAGTATGTAGTGTCTCTACTTTAAAGAGTCCTCTCCTGCTGATGTTCAGGTGTATATCAGTATGTAGTGTCTCTACTTTAAAGAGTCCTCTCCTGCTGATGTTCAGGTGTATATCAGTATGTAGTGTCTCTACTTTAAAGAGTCCTCTCCTGCTGATGTTCAGGTGTATTATATCAGTATGTAGTGTCTCTACTTTAAAGAGTCCTCTCCTGCTGATGTTCAGGTGTATATCAGTATGAAGTGTCTCTACTTTAAAGAGTCCTCTCCTGCTGATGTGCAGGTGTATATCAGTATGTAGTGTCTCTACTTTAAAGAGTCCTCTCCTGCTGATGTTCAGGTGTATATCAGTATGAAGTGTCTCTACTTTAAAGAGTCCTCTCCTGCTGATGTGCAGGTGTATATCAGTATGTAGGGCCTCTTTAACAGAAATAGTGTTACAAAGCCGAATGCAAACAGAAATAGAGAATACATTATATTGTTAATCCTAACAATCCTTTAAACAACCTACACAATGTTTGTTTCTAAATCTCATGGACTTATTATCGCGGGGAGAGAACTACGATGCTATCATCCAGGTTAGTGTAGAACTCTATATTAGTGAAATAGAGAATTAGAGCATACGGCTTGATGCATTAACTCCTAAGATATTCACTCAAACTAATGAAAATCAGCTGGGATGTCTGGGATGCAGATGGGTACATGTCACGCCAACTTCCAAGTAGAGAAAGCTGCTTTTCAACTTTTCACTAGCAGTTTATTTCTTCACATTTTACTCTGAGTAAAAGTTTGAAGCATTTTTTTGGTCGAGTTTCCATCTTCCCCCTTTGCCACAGACTCAGAAACAAGTTCATCACCAGGTAGGTTGACACGTACGAAGAATTTGACTTGATGTTACGGTGCATACATAAAAGTAAAAACACAGATAGAGTATATATAACAGTATTTACATAGAAATGGAATGGAATAAAACATGGAATAAAATAAGTGGCGTCCTGCGGAGGCTCAAACTCCTCCAGCAGATTCTCAGTTGGAAACATCTCTCTGACTTTGCTCATTTGGGGGAGCGGTGACACAGGGAATCAGAGCATGAAAACAAAGGAGGGATCTGAGCACACGCGCACACACACACACACACACACACACACACACACACACACACACACACACACACTAGAGTTTTTAAGACCGCTTTCTGTGGGCTTTGGTCTTCAGAGTATCAGCAATACTGTCGTCATTGAAAAAAAAACTAAAAATGAAAGCATGACAGGATTCCTTATTTAAATATATTTCAAAAGGCAGCACTCAATCGCTCAAGAACATTGGACTTAATGAGAACATGTACTTTCCATAAATGAATTTAAAAACGAAATCAAGAGAAGGAAACAGTAACTGTGTTAAACCAAAGTTAAAACAGGAAGTAGAAGCGTTGTAAAAACCTGCATTTACACACTGTACACAAACAGATATGACACTCCAAATAAACCACCAAACACCCCAGATCACACAGCAAGCCCACCCACTCTGTTACTGAACACACACACACACACACACACACGATAAACTTCTCAACCACCAGCTAACTTTACCACCTCAATAAATAAACTGAGGAGAAGTTTCTTTATTTCAAGATTTAATACGACGAGCTTTGAAGTTCCTCGCTGCAGTGTTGCAGTCTTGTTGTTCCTAAACTGGGATTCAGGGACTTTCTCTGGGTCTTAAGAGGATTCTTTGAAGACATGTGGAATAGTTTAAGTTAGTTTTCTGTGCTTAAAAGCATAAAAGTTAGAGAAATATACAAATGTATGAAGGACTGCATTAGCGGGAGGTTTTACCCCCAACTCAAAGCATGACAGAATGGTGCCAACTACATTTCTCTTTTTTGCTCAGGAGCTAGCTAAAGTAAAATGAGATCTAAAGGTTTTATTAATTAGCATTTAAGGTGTCTTGGCTTTGCTGAAGATGTCTGGATGTGGCCAACAGACTGCATTTGGTTAAGAGTTATCTGTTAGCTAAGGGTGATTAAGCAAAGAGTCCTTTAACTAGAGTAAGGGTGTCTTGTTTGCTTATGATGTTTCTGTTCTTTGCTAAAATAGTTAATAAGTATCTAGACTTTTAAATATTTAGGGTTTGCTAAGACAATTTGCTAAAGATGTTTCTGGACCTTGCCGGAAGTATCTGGATTATAGATAGGTTGTCTAAAGTGTGTTAAGGGTCTTTTCTAAAGATGTCTGTTTTCGACTGAGAGGGTCATGATATGGCTAAAGCTGTCAGGACTAGGGAAACCATGATTGTGAAGTTCCAGCGTTTCTGTAAACTTTCTTGAGAATGTCTTGACTTTCCTGAAGGAGTCTGGATTTTGCCAAGAGCATTTTGTTCAGACTGCCTGGACGTTGCATCTTGATTGTGATTGCTTATTGTTTTCTAAGGGTCCTTTGTCTTTGCTAAAGATGACTAACTGTTTGACTAATTGTGTCAGAAAGCCCTTACTGGGAAGTTATGGCTCGATGTACTTTCCTATGAGTGTCTGGACTCTGGCTAACAAACTGTATGTGGCTAAATCGTTGGTTTGCTGATGGTGTTAAGTAGATTAAGGGTGTCTGTTGTTTGCTAACACTGTCTCCGGTCTTTGGTATTAGACTAAGATCACATTGTTTGGCTAAAGATGTTCCTCCTAAGAATGTCTGGACTTTCCTAAAGTCATCTGTAGTATGCTATGGGTGTCTAGATCTCCCTAAGAGTGCTTTAAGGTGGTCTTATGTTGCTAACGCTGTCTTTGTTCGTTGCTAAAGGAATGGATTTTTCTAAAGTTGTCAGGACTTTTTAATTATTTAAAGTTTCTATTTGCCTAAGACCGCCTGGACTTCACTGGGTATCTCGATTGGTCTGCAAGTTTCCAAACAGTGTCATCATTTTTTTCTTTCGGAATCAGAATGATTTAACTCGTGCCTCCGACGTGGCCTCCTACCTGTCTTGTGGCGATGATGATGATGATGATGATGGTGGTGGTGTCTGACGTGGTGCTGGTGGGCGGAGATGTGGACGTGTTGGGCGAGGACGTCGGCCAGCCTCCCTCCGGCCGCCCCGCTCCCCCCACTGCGGGTGGAGGAAGAGGAGGAGGAGGCCGTGGAGGAGGTGTTGGTGGAGGAGGTGCCGTGGATGGCTCTGTTTATCCATCGCTCCATGCTGATGCTCCCGTCCCGACTGGACGTTGTTGTTCCTCCAACACCTCCTCCTCCTCCTCCTCCATCCTTTTCTTCTTCCTCACCGTCACCTCCTTCCTCTTCATCGCCCTGACCCTCAACCTCCGAGCCTGAGGAGGTATCTGAGCGGGGGAGAAGAGTGGAGTTGAAACAAAGCACCACTCAGCTTCCAGAGAACAAACGGACCTCTGCATCTGTTGGGAAAACACTGAATGTCCTCTTCCAACATGAGAGTAGCATGCTAACAAAGGTATCCCAACTGTAGCTGTGAACATGACAGGATGTGTGATTACCTAGAAGAGCAGACTGTTTGAGGCAGATGATAGCTATGTGATTAACATGATGATTCAGCCTCTATGGAGAGAGACATCAAGCATGCTCATTTCTGACGTGGAGCTAATCTGAAGTAAACATTGAATACTGCTTTCTATTCCTCCATCTTGTGACTGTGTGACTCCCTCTCTTGGATATCAGCATGTGAAGGACACTGCTCAGGAACTAGTTGATGCTCTGTATGTGATGACTCCTTCTGGAGAGGATCACATATACATGGATCCTGAGATGAAGCTCAAGCCGGGGACCAGGGATATTTAACATTTTTAACTATTACTAAAAGTCAGAATCTTTAGATTTTGAGAAAAATGTAGAATATTGAGATTTATTTACGTTTTACTGACTGTCCTTTTATGCTCTTAACCTTTTTTATATAACCATATTTTATTCAATATGTTCCTTCTTAACTTTTTATTTTCTCCTCGCATTGTGAAGCACCTTGAGATGTTGTTGTTTTTAAAGTGTGCTATATAAATGAAATGTATTATTATTATTATTACGATGACAGAAGTAGAAATGGTGGACTAGGGCTGCACGATATTTATTTTGATGGATATTGCAATTGCGATATTATTTACAACATCAGAGGGAATGCAAATTATTTTAAGATTGCTGATATTATCATCAAAAAATAAATACAATTTGGCAAGCGCTCAAAGACATTGTACGTGATAGGCTAAGGGACATAAGCAGTTGACACATCACAACAAACCTTTTTGAACATTAAAACATGAAGAAAATGTCCCAGTTATGCTCAAAATACAAGTCAAACTTCTCTCTCTTTACATTTTATATTTTCTGGTTTCTTTACTTCTTTATCAGAAGTAAACAAAAATTCCGTTGACATCTGAGTACGTCATGTTAGGCTTTTGGACACACGGATCAACCTTTTTGTCACCATTTTCTGACATTTAAAGACAAAAAAATATACATTTTAATCAAGAAAGTAATCAACGAAATAACTGGCATTGAGAATAATCACCGGTGAGCATCCTCTAAATCAAGCCGTTAAAAACAAGCGACCCTTTAACGTGAATCTGGTCCACTCCAATAATAAGTGGAATATATATTTGCTTTATTCAGAGACAGACAGAAAAATAGTTTCCGTGTATGTTATGGTTCTTTTGTCAGCAGCCTGAAAATGTTTCAGCTCCCATCTGTTTAGAGTTGCCGTGGGGGGGTGGAGTAAAGTTTGTTTTACAAAGAGTGTGTGCAAATGTGTGTGTATGAGTGTGTGTTTGTGTGTGTGTGTGTGTGTGTGTGTGTGTGTGTGTGTGTGTGTGTGTGTGTGTGTGTGTGTATGAGTGTGTGTGCACATGTTTTGCATGTGATTTCCATAATGCCCACAGCATTGTGGGACTAATAGTGGTTATATGAATAACAACAGAAGCTGACCCAGTTCTCACACACACACACACCACAAAACAACACATACACACACACACAAACACACACACACACACACACACACACAGGTGCATTTTTCCCACAGCGCAGTAAATTAGTCCAACAACCATCCAAACGAAAAAGAAAACTCAGAAGACCGCTGAGATTATAAAATGAAGAGTGATTAACAGACTCACGTTCATTAGGTGCACAAAAACACACAACTCATTACAATGAAATACAACTGATGAGGTCATTTCTATTTCATTGGGTAGATAAGAACTAAATCTGCCTTGGATTATGCTGTGTTGCGTCTGAACATCAGCAGGTGAGGACTCTTTAAAGTGGAGACACTACATACTGATATACACCTGAACATCAGCAGGAGAGGACTCTTTAAAGTAGAGACACTACATACTGATATACACCTGAACATCAGCAGGAGATGACTCTTTAAAGTAGAGACACTACATACTGATATACACCTGAACATCAGCAGGAGAGGACTCTTTAAAGTAGAGACACTACATACTGATATACACCTGAACATCAGCAGGAGAGGACTCTTTAAAGTAGAGACACTACATACATACAAATCATTGAAAAAGTTGTTTTTCAACAGTTGAGTAATTTTTTGCATTTAAATAACTGTTTCGATATGTTCCAGTCAGGCTTTCGTCCAAACCACAGCACTGAGACTGCTCTTGTAAAGGTCTTTAATGACATCCACTTAAACACAGACAGTGGCAGAACTTCAGTGTTAGTATTATTAGATCTCAGTGCTGCGTTTGACACTGTTGACCAGAACATATTACTAGACCGACTGGAAAACTGGGTGGGACTTTCGGAAACAGTTCTAAATTGGTTTGAATCCTACTTAAAGGACAGAAACCACTTTGTTTCTATAGGTAAATACACATCTGAGTTGACAAATATGACATGTGGGGTTCCTCAAGGCTCCATCTTGGGGCCTCTCCTCTTTAACATCTACATGCTACCACTGGCTCAGGTAATGAAAAACTACAAAATAAGTTACCATAGCAGTGCAGATGACACACAAATTTACGTAACAGTTTCATCAGGAGACTATGCTCCAATTCAAACACTGAGTAAGTGCATTGAACAAATCAATGACTGGATGTGTCAGAACTTTCTCAAATTAAACAAAGATAAAACTGAGGTAATGGTTTTTGGAGCCAAGGCAGAACGTATAAAAGTTAGCGCTGAGCTTCAGTCTGCAATGTTCAAAACAACAGATAAAGCCAGAAATCTAGGTGTAGTCATGGACTCTGACCTGAGTTTCAACAGTCACATTAAAACAGTTACTAAATCAGCCTACTATCACCGAAAGAACATATCTAGGATTAAAAGACTAATGTCACAGCAGGATTTGGAAAAACTTGTCCATGCTTTTATCTTCAGTAGACTCGACTACTGCAATGGTGTCTTCACAGGTCTCACTAAAAAATCTATTCGGAAGCTGCAGCTGATTCAGAACGCTGCTGCTCGAGTCCTCACTAACACTAAGAAAGTGGATCACATCACTCCTGTTCTGAAGTCTTTACACTGGCTTCCTGTGTGTCAAAGAATAGATTTAAAAATACTGCTGCTGGTTTATAAAGCTTTGAATGGTTTAGGCCCAAAATACATTTCTGACCTCCTGCTAAATGAACCATCCAGATCTCTCAGGTCTTCAGGGACTGGTCAGCTTTCTGTCCCCAGAGTCAGAACTAAAGATGGAGAAGCAGCGTTCAGTTATTATGCTCCATCTGGAACAAACTCCCAGAAACCTGCAGGTCAGCTGCAACTCTGACTACTTTTAAATCCAGGCTGAAGACTTTTCTTTTTGTCGCTGCTTTTAATTGAACTATTCATATCTTAGACTGCACTGTAACTTTTATCCATGTATTTTTTCTTTTAATGTTTATTTTATTAGCTTTTCTTTTTAATGACTGATTTTAATTGCCATTGTCTTAATGTCTTTCATTTTTTGTAAAGCACTTTGAATTGCCTTGTGTTGAAAAGTGCTATATAAATAAACTTGCCTTGCCTTGCCTTACTGATATACACCTGAACATCAGCAGGAGAGAACTCTTTAAAGTAGAGACACTACATACTGATATACACCTGAACATCAGCAGGAGAGGACTCTTTAAAGTAGAGACACTACATACTGATATACACCTGAACATCAGCAGGAGAGGACTCTTTAAAGTAGAGACACTACATACTGATATACACCTGAACATCAGCAGGAGAGGACTCTTTAAAGTAGAGACACATGCTGATATGAAACTGACAATAAGCACATGTGGATTAACTTGACTCCCAAAATATGTAAACAAACAAAAACATAAAAACAGCAAAATGCAAAGTTTAAAAGCACATTATTAAAGATTGTTTGCTTAAATTAAAACAACGTTGACAATAGAGACACCTGACATTTGCGGTTTTAAATAAAATGCCATGGGACTTAACGCTGTTTTGAAAACTTGAAAACTACCCATAGTGCTTTGCTGACATGGTTAACTGGCCAATGAAGAGCCAGGCCCTGCAGAGTGACAACACACAAACATGTTGACAGAACCAAGATGCTGCCAGGCTACCCAGGGTTGCCATGAAGTAAACACAAACACAGAGAGAGAAGAGAGGGAGCTTCTGACACACAGCAGCATATTTTCATAAAGCTAAAACATATTTATTGGGAAATTGGGAAAATGCAGCAGTCGTCAGCCAATAAAAACCCTCCCCTGCTCGTCATCTCTGCACGAAGCGACCTGCTGCTCAGCAACAAGCCACTGTGCTGTCCTCAGATAAACCCCACTGGCAGACAGGCAGATGTGTGTGTGTGTGTGTGTGTGTGTGTGTGTGTGTGTGTGTGTGTGTGTGTGTGTGTGTGTGTGTGTGTGTGTGTGTGTGTGTGTGTGTGTGTGTCTGCTTTAACTGCTCCCTGAGGACGTGAGCTCTTTTTAAATCTGCAAGATGTCATGTGTGAGTGTGTGAGTGTGTGAGTGTGAGTGTGTGTGTCCTTGCAGCTTGTGTACCTTGCTTTGTGGAAAATGTGGAAAAACAACACATTCAGGAAAGCACGTAATGATGTTCATGTGTGTGGAAAACATTGTACATTTATGAAGGATTTATGTCAGTGCTTGTGGAACATTGCGTACACTTGTATCTATAAACGTCTGTGTGTGTGTTATATTTATGAGCCTTATTCTCCTCGCACAAGATGGACCAAATGACAGAAATACTGGATTCTCCAACTAACCCTTGACAGTTATATTTGCTCTGTATTCCTCTGTGCCACAGAGCTCTACTTCCTGATAACAATTATATTCCTGCTACTGCAGTATTTTTGACTTTTCTATCCATCCATCCATCCATCCATCTATCCATCCATCCATCTATCCATCCATCCATCTATCCATCCATCCATCTATCCATCTATCCATCTATCCATCCATCTATCTATCCATCCATCTATCCATCCATCCATCCATCTATCATCCATCTATCTATCCATCCATCTATCCATCCATCCATCCATCTATCCATCCATCTATCCATCTATCCATCCATCCATCTATCCATCTATCCATCTATCCATCCATCTATCTATCCATCCATCTATCCATCCATCCATCCATCTATCATCCATCTATCTATCCATCCATCTATCCATCCATCCATCCATCCATCTATCCATCCATCTATCCATCTATCCATCCATCCATCTATCCATCTATCCATCTATCCATCCATCTATCCATCCATCTATCCATCCCATCTATCATCCATCTATCCATCCATCTATCTATCCATCCATCCATCCATCCATCCATCTATCCATCTATCCATCCATCTATCTATCTATCTATCTATCCATCCATCTATACATCTATCCATCCATCTATCTATCTATCTATCTATCTATCCATCTATCCATCTATCCATCTATCCATCCATTCATCTATCTATCCATCCATCCATCTATCCATCCATCTATCCATCCATCCATCTATCCATTCATCTATCCATCTATCCATCTATCCATCCATCCATTCATCTATCCATCTATCCATCCATCTATCCATCTATCCATCCATCTATCTATCTATCTATCTATCCATCCATCTATACATCTATCCATCCATCTATCTATCTATCTATCTATCTATCCATCTATCCATCTATCCATCTATCCATCCATTCATCTATCTATCCATCCATCCATCTATCCATCCATCTATCCATCCATCCATCTATCCATTCATCTATCCATCTATCCATCTATCCATCCATCCATTCATCTATCCATCTATCCATCCATCTATCCATCCATCTATCCATCCATCCATCTACTACTGTCCAAAAACAAATAAAACATCATCAGCGAGCCACGCTGTTGCACTGTGACATGTTCCTTCATTACGAACTCACATCCTGTTATTTATGTTGACGTTGTGCTGCCACAAATACTCAGATTTTGATGAATCCGCTTCTAGAATTAGTCTCAAATCAACGTTCCTATGGTGGATTAAAAACGACACCCACCAGATGGTTTTTCAGGAATAACCGAGCCTTCAAAATGAGTCTATATATGTGTGTTTTTATAGACTTACGGCTCCAGTAGGAATTAGTTTAAGGTGGCAGGCAGATGCTAGCGTGCTACGACGGCACACAACTCTTCCATGAGTAGAAACACGCTTCAGAAACGATGCAAATATAAAAACACAAATGTGCCAAAAAACATGCAGATGAAGAAACATCTTCAGCAACAAAGCGCTGCATAAACAGAACGCTGCAAGAAGCTCAACGGAAACCAGGGGACTTTAAAAAGTGACGCACACAGCTGGGACCGGTTGGTGGCGTTCAGGGATTTTGGTACATTTGTGTTTTTTATATTTGCATCTTTTCCTGTGTGAAGTGTATTCGGCAGCTTCCTCCCGCAGACAATAAGACTGTTAAACAACTGAACTGCTGAAACAATTTCAGAACATTCATCTGATACTTAGTCATTATTGATCTATTATCTATTATCATTCCAATAACTTGCATATAGACTCTTATTGCACTATTCCACTATTTTTTTCACTTTTTGTATTACTTCTAATTTTATTACTTTTAAAAAGTAAATAGTTATAGTTACTGCTGTAAATAGTTATAGTTACTGCTCTGACATTTTGACAGGCATCTTTATTGTAACCTCAACAAAGTCGTGCACTTGGTGTGCAATATGAAATAAAAACAACTACACTCTTCTGGCAGTGTAACAAAGTGGTTATATCTGTGTGTGTGTGTGTGTGTGTGTGTGTGTGTGTGTGTGTGTGTGTGTGTGTGTGTGTGTGTGGTGTGTGTGTGTGTGTGTGTGTGTGTGTGTGTGTGTGTGTGTGTGTGTGTGTGTGTGTGTGTGTGTGTGTGTGTGTGTGTGTGTGTGTGTGTGTGTAACTATAACGGCGTTACTGAATGGGAATAGGTAACTAGTAACGTTATTAGTTACTGCAAAAGGTAGTTGCGTTACAGTAACGCGTTAGTTTGTAACGCTGCTTTTAATATAGTATATTTTAATATTGTTTTAATATTGTCTGCTTATCTGTATTATTGTGTTGCATTGTTGGAGAAGCCTGTGACCTAACATTTTCAACGACATAATTACTTGTAGCTAAGTTAGTTTGACAATAAAGACCCTTGAACCCTAATGCGTTTGTCCCTGTAGGCCACCGTACTACTGGGCTTATATTTGAGAGTAAATACCAAGACACAATGTTAGTTTTGTATTTTTGGGGGGATTTAATGGCAAAGTAGTGCCATTTGGTGTTAACATATTATTACATTAGATTTCACCTCGCCGTCCTTACCAACTCTGCTAGAACTTTTAATTGACTTCTTATTTTGAGAGTTTGCTCTTCCATATTGTGATAAAAACTCTTGTGTTTATTTGATTTCTTGAGTGTTACAGTACTTACTAACGAAGAAGTATTATGGAAGTACAGAGACATAAAGAAAGGGCATTAAAGTGAGATAAAGGAAGGGCAAATAAGGATAAGAGTGTGCTAAAACAGACCCTGGACATGTAGAATCACTCATGAGAAAATAGTACGAGCATTAGTTGCCCACATTGATCCAATAACCTGCCCTCGTATTAAATATTTAGCTGCAGTAGATTCTTCTTTGAGCCATTAGTCTAACTCATGATTAGTTCAGCGACACTCTGTCCTGCAGCCGGAGGAATAACGGCCTCATTAACGCCCTTGTTAATCCACACCAGCTCCATAAAGACACTTCGGATCAGCGCCACCGTCGGTGTGCACATTTACAGAGGTGAGATGGTTACTTCAGGTTTCAGCAGGGATCCAATCTGTGCCTGCTGAGTGACATTAACTCCCTCAACACTAGAGATACAGATGTGGAAGTAAGGGGGTTTTAAGGGTTGTCTCCACCTGCGTACATGTCAGCTGGCAGCAGTGATCGAACAAGTACATCCGTACAAAAGAGCAATCAATGGTCGGAAGCTATAAAAAAGTCCTCAAACTGATCCATAAATCTGTGCAGAAAGGAAATGTAAGTCCTGGAAACACCTCCAACTACAAATTGTAATGGGACCTTTTATATCAGCGAGGGTAAGCAATCATCGCCTGGTTAGAAATCATTGTTTCACGACAAAAAGACAATTCATGAATTATTCCCAAGAAACTTAAGAGCACATCTCTGGTCAATCAAAGAGGTCCTTTTTGCACGATTGTTGATGAAATGAAACCATCCATTATTCTCCCAAGTCATATGGTAAATGGACTCAATAGGAAACATTTACACAGCCCTTTTCCAGTCATCACGCCCTGGATAGTTTGTAGGACACAACACATGTTGACTGCAGGAGCCGGGAACCGAACCAACGACCTTCAAATCGACCGCTCTACCTCCTGAGAACCATATGAGTGTTCGTCGACTACGTTTCTCTGACCGCCCTAGAGAACAGATGCTTGTATGTTTCCGTACCTGGTGGTGTGTAGGCGTCCATGGAGGTCTGGACCACCAGCGACCGCCTCTTGGAAGGCATCGGCACTGCCAACTTCCTCTCTTTGTGTTTGGCAAGGGCCGCCTGCACCGCCTCTGTGTGAACATCTGGAGACACAAGTGTGTACTTAATAACAACTCTGAGGTACTTCCCTATTTCACGTTATCCTATTTTATACATACTATATTGTAATACCTTTGAGTCTATATTTATCTGAGAAAACACAATTCAGACAAATCAAATGACAGATTAAGAACGCATTATTGCAGATTAAAACTGTGTCTTCTAGACCTTACAAGACACATTTAGATGTCCATAAATCGTTACACTTCTTAGATGGTTTCAAAGCCTGGATTAGAGAAAAAATACATATCTAATAATGTCATAAAGTAATAGTTATAAATAAGTCACAGGTGACATTTTCTGTCATCATTGTTTCAGTTTATTTAGCAGAATTGAGCAATTTACAGGAATTTTGAATAAAATGAAGTACTTTCACTTGAGTTAACGATCTGAGTGCTACAAACCAATAACAACGGAAATAAGCCGATTAATTTCAGGCATGGGTATCTTCCAACATATGAGCTTTATTTAGCCAATAAAAGATGTATACTTAGCAGAATTGAGACATTTGCGGGAATTTTGTTTGAAATGAAGTACTTTTACTTGAATAAACGATCTGAGTGCTACTTACTAACCAATAAAAAAAGAAATAAGCCAATTAGTTTCAGTGTAAACAGAGAGAGAGTTAAATAACAGAGAGTGCTTCCAGTGACAGTAGAGGAGCAGCAGCGAGACCATCAGCTGTGTTTGTGCTGCAGTGTTCTCCGCACAATGAGCACCGTGTTCCCATTTATCCACGTTCAGTCTGGGGACACAGAGTCTAAGACAGCGGCTCCCAAGAGGCCTTGTGGTTTTTCCAGAATGGATCGAGTTCGGGGAGTGTCAGAGCAGACGTTTCTGTAAATGAGTGTTTCTAAGAGCGAGATAAAACGCCGCTGTGTAGCCACAGCTGGTTTCGTTTGAACAGTGTCCATCGCTGTCAGACAGCACACACACACACACACACACACACTAGTCGATATTGACATCAGTCAGACATGTGTCGGATGAATGGAGCTCACACATGTACGTTTGTTTAACTTGTGCACGGGGAACGGAGGTGATTTAAATCTCAAGTGCACGTTTATTGTCTTGTGGTTGACCGAGTGTGACGGAAAAGCGTGTAAAAGTAAGTGTGTGTGACGTTTAAAAGGTGCTCACACAGCGTTTCTTTTTCAACTTAATGGGTTAAAAGCTTTTTTTATGGATTTAAATCCTGTCTAAACAAACTCTCAGGTCGAATCAGGTTTTCCCGCTGATCCAGGAACTCCTGTCTGTTTTCTTGTTAGAGAACTGCCTATCTTTGCATCTAACCCCCCGAACGTCACCCCTGCACATTCCTACAGATCGCTTTAACATGAGATGCCACTGAAGAGAAGTTTAAATCCTCAGTTAATCCCATATTCATCTTTACTGGACCTCAGATGGAACAAAAGCAAACAATGCATGTTCAAAGAGCCGGGACAGATTTGTCGAAAAGCTTTTTCCACAGATTTCTGCCGAACTCTGGATTTATTCTGCAGATAATGTCACTGTGCCATGATCAGGATGAATGAGTGGATCGAGGTTAAGTGTCGATGTGTTCCCAGGTCTAAAGTGTCCAAACAAACCTCTCTGAACCAATGCACAATTGGACTATAGCTATATAAATATAAGACAGATGGAACATGGGGATCTTCCAACCTTGAACAACCTGTAATTTATATATCTTTATCAGATAACGATATTTAAGATACTTTATATTGGCCTCAACATCCAAGTATCAGCGGGGTTATATCCCTAGTCTCATTTTCTCATAGACTTCTATACAAACTATATTTGTCGTAACCATTGGAGTCGACCAGAAAGAAATACGTTTAAGAAAATCAGGTTTCCTTATTGATAAGCAGGCAAGACCTCAAAATGATAATGACATCCCTACCTGTATTTGGAAGAACTAACATTTTAAAAACATGGTACCACTTTAAGCTTAACTTATCATATATAACCCATAATGCTACTGAGGGGATTAACGAGCCTCATTGACTGTTCCCTGTATTATAGAGCGTTGATAGACGACCAATGGGCATTCAGACGCAATAAAAAGAGACTAATGGAGGGTCAAGGTGAATCTGTTCCTCACCTGATCGGTACCGCTCGTCTCTGGATCCAGAGGAGCGCCGGCGGTGGTACCGTGAGGACGAGGAGGGCGTGACCGGACCTCTCCTCTCCTGGCCCTGCGGGGGGTCCATTCCTGAGACAAAGAGGGGCAGATTTAACACATAATCTTCCTTTAAGGTGAGATAACAGAAACCTTTAGAAACATTCAGGTGTTAAAGCAGCAACAGGAATACGATGGTAACACAGGAGAGAACCAGCTGAGAGTTCACACAAGGATGAGTAATTACAAATACAAAACAAAGGATTTAAGTCACAGTGTAAACTAAATAACAACAATATCACACATATATACGTATAAAAGTCTAAGTTCAAGTGCGAGTCCAAAGTAGGTATACAGTATATCTCCTGAACTGAAAAACAACTTTTTCGTATATTTCTTGTGTTTTTTCTGTATGCTTCTGTGCCGTTGCTTTTTCGCATGTATTTGTAAATAAACCATTGGTCCATGACAGAAGTCTCTCCCAATGAGAAAGCTACATTTGGAGGACAAACCTGCAGCTGTTCTAGAAACAACAGGAGGTTATTTATTGCAGTTTGGCTTCTGATTTGGACGTTTTCCCTCCGCTGCAGCCGAGGCTGTGACTCAGAGCTCAGGGACGTTATTAAGAAGCTTTCAAAACCCTTCAGGCCTGATAGAAACCATTTCCTGCTCAAAGTGTAGTCCTTAGTTTCTGAACACAGAGGTGATGCACATAAACACCATTACTAAAGAAGACTACTTCAATCTGCATGAGAATCATCACGTCTTTAAGTTTTCTTCAGGATCAAACATCTATGGAAACACTGCACACAGGAACTGATCGTTGATGATTAGGCAGACGTTGAATGGTGCCAATTAGCACACATCAATAATAAAATGGAGTGAGGTTGGAGGATGTTGGAAGCACTTTTAAAGCCCCCAAAAAAGCATGACTCAGCAGAAATCAGACATAAATATTCACACACATTTTTAAGTGAATTAATTTTATATTGAAAACAAAAGGAATTATTTGACCACAATGCATTGAACATGGTAGGTACTTAAGACAGCTATGCAACTGTTTCCAATATGAGTTTTACAGATTAGTGTATAGACTGTTTAAATAAAACCTATTCAATAAACTGAAGCCCTCAACTCTAAACATCTTCAGATGAAAAATATAAGCTATAAGCTAAAACATACATGTTCAATTGATAAAACAAATATCCATAAATAACTATTAATATCTTGAATAATACAGATAATCATGACTCAAACCTGCCATGGCAAATACAGCACAACACACACACACACACACACACACACACACACACACACACACACACACACACACACACACACACACACACACACACACACACACACACACACACACACACACACACACACACACACACACACACACACACACACACACACACACACACACACACACACACACACACACACACACACAACACACACAATCGATACGTCTGATGATGATAACCTCCCTGTTACTGACAGCTACGCAGCGGCTGATCTATGGACCTCCATCTCCCCCCCCCCTCATCTGTCTTCATTACGGCTCTCAGAGAAGCGGGAAGCTGATTATTTGAGCGTACAAAGAGCGGGAGTTAACGACAGGTCTGGGAAATTCCTCGCTCAGATGTTTCCTCCGGGGAGTCTGGATGGAGGGATGGATTCCCCAACACCAGAACCACTCTACTTCCTCTGTAGAAATATCTTCTTCTCAATCCTTTACTCTAACTCTCATTTTTCCTGCAGACACTTAAAGAGCCTGTGACACGAGTTTCCCCCATCATCCAAACCATCAATTTGAGTAAATATTGTTCCCTTGAAAACCGTTACTGAATTGATTTTGGATATTTGTACTTTGATTAATTAATCTGCCCTTCAATGTTGACCATTTTCTGGATCTTCTCGGGGATTCTTCAAGTCCCGCCAAATTACGTGTGACGTCATTGCGGGCACAGCGCTCCAGCTGCACCGTTCAGGATCCCAGCATCTGCATGTAAACGCACGATGGCGCACACAGCAGCAAGCTCAGACAGCGATGACAGTTTAATTGTGAACGTGTCTGAGAGCTCATATGAGGCTGAAGGATCGCTTTATGTTCTGTTAGAAGTTTAGGAATTAGGTGCGTCAATATGGGCGATCATACGGTCATGTAGCCAGTGGTGGAATGGGACTAAAACCATCCCGGGACTCTCGACCGGCCCACTTCGGTACCGCTAGTAAATTGTCAACGGGGGGAGTGGGAGAGGTCAGGGGCGCCGGGTGCTGTAGGCTAGGGAAGGCTAAGCCTTGTGTCAATATTTGTGTCACTGCATCCTGGTAAAATACAAATATAAAGTATAATGTCTGTGTCTTTGACATTAGCGCTGCTAGCCACCTGTACCCTGTACTACGAAGCCAGTTCAACATACCCTGGATATGTTTGAGTAACAAACTAACTAACAACAACAAACTAACAAACGAGATCTCGCTAAGCGGTCCTACGACGCTGGTTATCAACTCGGTAAATCAAGCCAGGGTTTCTCTCTCCAGCTGAGAGCGCGTTCACGTCTAAGACACGAGTGGATCTGACTTTAATTACATTTGACTCGAGTGTTTCGTCAACAATGTGTTGCTTAAAATAATACTTCTGCATACAGTATGTGACACTGTAAGTGTTGCACAGCCAGATACGGCTGGAGAAGCTGACTCAGATAAGGAAATATATGATATATTATGATATTATATGATCGATGATCTGATTGATGGGATAATATGAATGATAAATGCGACACGTCGACGTCTTCTCTGCATACGGCAGTATTTCCTAATCCTGTAATATGACTTGAGAGATTTAAACTCCGCACACTGAGTTCATCTCTTTTCTATAGACGCCGGAGGCGGGCAGCGTCAGGTAAAACAAGTTATTAAGCCTTCCCAAACCTGAGCCTCACGCGCCGCCTATGGGGGAAGTGATAGTGACTTATCCGACCGGCCCACTTCGGTACCGGCCCATCGGGATTCGTCCCGATGGCCGGTCCGCCACTGCACCCAGCCCACGTAAACTGTCAACGGGGGGAGCCTCGCTGCGGGGAAACGGTGGACCTAGTGTCCCGATCGGAGTGGGAATAATAATAATAATAATAATCCGTGCATTTTATCCATTAATTTCCCAACATTGTGGTAAAAACCACACGTTTAATCCACGTTGGTACTACAACTACACAAAGCATCGGTTTGTTTTCTCATCAGGAAATGCAGACCGGCTCAAACAAACGATTTTTAATCATCATCCTCACGATCATTTAATGTATCATATGTTCGCGGAATTGACATGAAAGCACTAATAAATGTAGTTTCATCCACTTGAGTTTACAACTACAAAAATAATCGATTTGTTTTTATCTCACATCCTACGGGAGGAAATTCAGCAGCTCTCACTACCGATCTGTAATCCTAATTTAATCATCCTCATCACCACGATCATTTATGTTTATGTTCGCCGAATTGACATGAAAGCACTGACAAATATGAATATACTGTAGTCAACTTCATTACAACGTTATTAACGTGCCTAAACTCAGTAATTCACCATTTCTACGCATAACAACACAGTGAAGCGTTCCCGCATTGACGTCACTTCCGGCTTCCCCCAAAACCTCAAAATGAGTCGAAGGAATTTCCCCGCGATGTTCGGAATTATTGATATTTATCGGAACGGTATAGCACCTTCTTTTTTAAACTGACGGTTCGAGATGACTAGGAGCCCAATATTTCATTGCACAACAGTTGTTGGGATGCTGTCACAGGCTCTTTAATGTTGTACTTATTTATTCGCCAGTCAAAAATCAGCTAAAGAGTCTATTAATCAACTTTTACATGTTTAGGGATAATAAAGTCCAGTTGTCGGTCTACCACTTTAGATTGGATTATCTCCACTACATGTCCCCTGTTTCCCTACATTTTCCCTGTTACAGTCCTTTTGTACTTTCTTAAACCTTTCCTTGAAATATTTTATGAATTGTAAGGTGTCCATGGGTGCTTTGAAAGGCGCCTCTAAATATAATTAATTATTATTACTCTTTGATAGATGGCTGTGAAATTTGGTGCAGATCAAGGACGCGGGAAGTTCGTCAGAGTTGGGGGTGCAGCGAAACTGTGGCGCGCTACACTGTAGGTGCGCCGGCGCCGCGTTTGCGCTTCAGAGGAGGCTCCCTCCGCAAAATGAGGCCCCACCCGCGAGGGGTCTGCGTGATCTGCGTGTAGGGAGGCGCGGCCCTGCATAATAACGTCATATTCAATGCAGTCATTTGGTCTTTAGCAACAGCTTTTGAGAGCAGTGCATTCATCGGTGTTCGTTTTAATGCTGCCAGTTTGTTGACGGCCTGTGTGTTGATGGGACTTCTCATGCTCCCTAAATGTTTCCCCTGCCTTTCGCCAGTTCTTAAATCCTGCTCTCACAAAACTCCCACCCCTGATCGTGTCTGCACTGACAAGCTTCTTTTCTATAGCAGAGCAACAGAAGAAGCACACCGCATTATCACGTTCTCTTATTAGTGAAGCTTTTTATAGACTGCTTACACTAAAATGCTAACTCAAAAATAGTAAATAAAAATGTATTGATTTGTTTAGTGAACTTTTTGGCGTTGCAGTTACAACTCTCCGCCAACAGATGGGGGTGCTGCGTCCCTGGTGCAGATATCAATAATGCCCAGAAGACAAATCTGACTGATTTCCAAGTTTCTCTGAGTTCTTCTAAAGTTTCACCAGAAGGCCAACGTTTTTACTTTTCCTTTGAAACATCTCCGCATCGACAGGATGGATTGGCACAACATTTGGTACAGAGATTCACGGTACCAAGAAGATTCATCCTAATCAATTTGGTGTTCTTCTGACATTTTATGAGGCTGCATCATCAGTTCAAAGTTTCAATCCGTCCAAAACATTGTTATCATTGGTATCACGGTGAACATTGCTTGGTACCCGTTAAAACATTTTTGCATTAATATCTTTATTAATACTAACACACCACCGCATATCTTGTAATGTACACATTTGTTTACATATTTAATGTTGTTCATTAATGTACAATGTGAATATTTTTACTTTAACTTCTTATGTTAATGTATTATTAAATCTTTAATTTCATCTTTATTCCACATTTTCCCCTATTTGTTATTATCTTGTTTATAGAAATAATGTATTCAATCTATTTGTATCTTTATTGCACACTTTCATTACATCATTTTAACTTGACTTCTCATTTTAAAATAAATATTTGTAATTGTATTTATTTATTATTAACAACCTAATTTCCCCGTGAGATAACTTATTCATATGTGTTATTCTGATTGTGATGAACCCTTCATACGAACACACTTGACTCATACTTGCAGGTATTTTGTATTCTTTGTCACACAGATGAGGTTTTTACCACTAAAACTGATGTAGGAAGCCGACGTTCAATTAATAAATCATCCACTTAATGACATGTTCATTTTCCAGTTTTTCTCCATCGGTCAGACACTCCTTACAACAAACACTTTAAACAGGATTTCAACCAGTCGCACACACACACTGAAACCTTAAAGAAAGTCAATGCAGGACTCTCATTTATTCTACTGCAGGGAGAAAGAAACTAAATCCAATGAAGACCTGATGAAGTATAACACACTCAAACCAAAAGTGTCTTAACAACCCTAAAGCCCCTGTCACACTGTCCCGAAGTTGACACCCGATGGACACACGAATATTGAATTGTGAATTTCGCACGAAGATGGCCCCGAACCACACAAAGGCAACATTTACATTACATTTAAGATATACAACTGCAACGAAAGTAACACAAACTATTATGTTAAAGTACTATGATACTGTACTGATATCTTCAGACTTTGTTCTTTACTTTCTCCGTCTTTATATGTAGAAGATATTACGTTTTCTCTGTCATGTTGTTGTTTCCATAGCAACAACTTCCTGTCAACTCACCTTCAATATAATATATTATATCCTTTTCAGTTTCACAGAACACAAATTGGGTTATTTACATAATATGTTTACATGATTTTGTTGTGCAATAAAACAACCAGATGGACACACGATAAAGGAAATTCGGCTCTGATCGTAGCAACATCGGGCTATTCGTGAGGGCATCTTAAGCCTTCGTATGACCGCCGGTGGAGTTTCTCAGGCTCCGGCAGCAACTTCGTGAGCGGTGGCAAAATCTTTGGCATGCCAAAAAATAGCCGAAGGACTTTGCGAAGGTTCATTTTCGTGTTGAATTCGGGTGTCCATTTTGCCCTTCGTAAGGCCATCGTGAGGGCATCTTGTTATCATCGGTGCCATCGGGCATCCGCCCCGATCAGAGTGAGGGCGAATGCACCGATGATAACACGAAGATGACACGACTTGACAAGATGCCCTCACGAGTGCCTTACGAAGTTGCCGCTCACGAAGTTGCTGCCGGAGCCTGAGAAACTCCACCAGCGGTCAGACGATGGCTAGACGCCCACGATGGCCCGATGTTGCTACGATCACAGCCGAATTTGAACATTTCCTTTATCGTGTGTCCATCGGGTGTCAATTTCGGGACAGTGTGACAGGGGCTTAAAGGGTAACACAAAACACACCATTTCCAGATGTATCACGCCACTAAGCCATGTTTTACTTTGGCCTGATTTTACACAAAAAAAGAAAAAACGTACCAACATGGAAAGAAATATATTAAAAAACACTCCATACAAATAATATATACAACAAAATATTTAAAATAATATGTATTCAAAAGAGAAAAGAAAATGACATTAAAACATAGTGTAAATATAACATATATATATACAGCACAGTTTATTCAAGTGTATATTCAGCTCTTCATAAAAGTTAAATATTTACAAAAAAGTAATAAAATATTTTATTTTTTAGGCGGTAAAAACACAGAATAATCAGATTTGAGATCTACATAATTAGAGGAATTCCACAAAATGTAAATGTTTTTCAAATTACTTAATGATTATAATGGTATGGGTTTAATCCTGTATTGTTGTTTTAAGTTTGACAGATTGTGCAATGTTCGTTTCTAGTGAGGTGCTTTCAGTCGGACAAATTGCTATTACTGGCATTATCTGATTCAAGCTGCAGCAACATTTTTGGGATGGCATGCAGAACATGTCACACAGAAACCAGCTGCAGTGTGTTGTCTTTCTGTCAGATAAGAATCTTAAATGACAGATGTGCTGCCAGCTATGCAGAAGTGTCACTGATTCTGAAAACAATGAACACTGCCAATAAAAATCAAGCATAACCTGACACGAGGAAGTGGCCTCAACATGAGAGGTGTTTAAATTCAATGCCGTCAATATCTGCATACATATAGAAAGACGCTCACTAAAATAAGACTTTAAAGACAGGGATTCAGCCAGTTTGTAAAGTCTTTAAAAATAAAATGGCTTGCTTCCTGTTGTGGGTCCATTTAAAACCGTTTCCTGGATTCACGTCTCCTATTTGGTTCCACTTGTAGGGAAGATAGAGTTCAATTGGAGCAACGCCAAATATGTAATCTCAATACCTACTGATGTGAGCCAGGTCAGGTGAACGAGTTCAAGTTTTAAATGTTAAAAATATATGGAGGAACCATTTCTTCGATATTGAATATTCAAATCATATTTACCTTGGTTTAAATGTAGCTTTTAACTCCAATACAAATATAATAAGTAATCTAACTGGTTTTAAAAAGGAGATAACTAGAAAAGTATTCACTTATGAAGGACCAACAAAATGTAACACTACTATGTCAATTTTCTGGAGGTAATAAACCGTTTGAAGAGGTTTGAACAAGAGTCATTTAAAAATAGAAACCTTTACCATTTACTTCCACTTCTTTGAGGTTTTAAGAAATTGTTAAAATGCAGAAAAAACGTTTTTATAACCCAAAAACAGAACAAAAAGAACAGCAAGTTCCCAATATATACATTATTTATCTCCAACCAAAGTGATTGGATCTCAATGAACTGTTCGTGTTAAGCACTTCTACTTAATTGTTTTGTTTGACACTTCTTAAAGTTTTCCAGCATCGTACAGCTGTCAAAAATCCGCGTTTCCTTAACGGCAGATCTTCTCTTTTCAATTAGTGATTGGATCTCAATGAACAGTTACATTTTTTACATTTATATTCAATTTAATATCTAATATTCCATGCCTCACATACTTATGTATAACTTGCTTTATATTTGTTACTGTACATTTTTGTAATTCAACATGTATATTTTCTACTTTCTTGTTTATTCCTAGTATTTACATTGTTATTGTACAATGCCATGTCTTTTCATGCTGCTGCAACACAAACATTTCCCAAATTGGGATCAATACAGTACGTCTTATCTTATGTCAAGCACTTGTACTTACATTGTTTTATATAAAGACGTACACTTCCTAAAGTATTCCAGCATCATACATCTGTCACAACTCCCTGTTTGATCAACACCATATCTTCTCTTTTCAATACCTCCCGTCTACCTGATCCGACACACCTCGGCAGACACTCCGTCTGAAAGCCAGAGTCCGGCGTAGAGCGGCTGAGTGAATTTAGTCTGGACTCTGTGGACGAGGGTCCTGGTTTCAGAGACGCTGTAGAAGGACAGGACTCCTGCGTCAGGATCCAGGTAAACTCCCACTCTGGACGCCCACGTGCCCGGGATGCGAGTTCTAACGTTGTCATGCCTGAACGTGCAGGTGTTTTTGTAACAATCCAACGCCCAAGACTTGTCGTTGTACCCAAACATGCTTTCAGTGACGCCCCCTAATCTACTAATGTCTTTGTACGCGACTGCTACAAAAGCTGCTGTCCCGCTCAACTCCACCTCCCAGTAACTACGACCGTCCAGACTGTCTTTACTCAGGAGCTGCCAGCTATAAACAAACCTCTCCGGATGAAGAGGATAATTTTGTTCATCACTGACGAAGGTTACCATTTTGTCGTTCCCGGATATCTTCAGATGTGCGTTGGCCGTGTTTGGATCCAGAGTTACTTGGCATACATAGTGTAAGAAGTCGGCTCTGGTGATGGGCTCTTCTTTAGTATTTGATGCTATAGCCCCAGTTACTGTCATGGAGACCTTTGCGTATTCTTCCTCAACAATCGCACGTAAGTTCACCTTGGCCTCGGACAGAGCCATTGAAACTTTCTCGAAGTACCCCACGCGACGGGCTTTGACGGGGGGCGGGTCTGTGGATTCACTGAGACTTGCCAACGTTGGGTACTTGATCAGAAAACCAGTGTGATCCTCTGTGTGTGAGAACTTCTTCAGCTCTTCGTCTTTCCTCTTCAGCTCGGCGACGTCCTGCTCCAGCTTCTCCCAAACCTTTTTGTACCACCTGACTTCGGTTTCCTGTCGAGATGTAACCTTCTCCTTCACTTCTGCGACACCTTTCTCAATGATATGCATCAGTTCTTTGTAGGTGTTCTCGTTGTTTCTCAAAGCAGCTTCAGCGCATCGATTAATGCTGTCTTCCTCCTGTTGAAAGCACTTTGCGTCTTTCTCTTTGTCCTGGATCGTCTTACGGATGTTTTGCCGAGTCACCTGAAGCTCTCTCTGCCTCTCCACCCTTTCTGCTGCAGTCGAGACTTTATTGTGGCCTTTGTGAGTATCTTTCGAACAGAGATAGCAGATGCACTGCTGATCCGTACGGCAGAACAGCTTCATCACTTCTTGATGACGAGGGCAGATGTTCTCCTGGAGCTGTGCGGACGCTTCCACTAGCTTGTGTTTCTGTAAAGGGGCTACTTCAAAGTGTGGTCGGAGATGTTCCACGCAATAAGAAACCATGCATTGCAGACAGGACTTGATAGCTTTCTCTTCACAGAAATCACAGGCCACATGTTCAGTTTGATCAGAGCTGTGATCCTCTTCAACATCAGGAGAAGGAGGAGGAGGAGCAATTGCTGGGGTTTCAATCTTCATCAGCTCCCCGACCACAAACGCCAACATGTTGTTTTTTACCACGGCAGGTCTTTGCATGAATTTCTGCCGGCACTGAGGACAGGTGTAGATCATTCCATCATCCTGAGTATCTAAGTGGTCCGTGATACACACCATGCAATAGTTGTGTCCACAGGAAAAAGTCACCGGGTCCTTCAGCAAATCCAGACAGATTGAGCAGCAGAAATTTGCTCGATCAAGATGGATCCCCTGTGCCATGTTGCTTTCCGATAAGAGCAGGTGTGTGATGACTGAATGATAAGAAGAGAACTTAAATAGCTTCACTAGAGAGGGAGGGCATCATTCCTGGAAGAGGAGTGGCTTCAAACAGGAAGGGTGTTCTCCTTTCTCGTAAAAGTTGTTAATTTACGTGTTATGGGAATAGTTGTCCCAATGCCAGGTTGATACGAGAACTTGGAATTTTTTGTCATAGTATGTGGACAATCAGGTGTGTACGTGACATTGGAAATATTCAGGGCGTATGTTAGATAGATTGGGATCAGGGTTAGTTTGGCTTGAATCAGAACCAGGCCCTGACAAGACATCTATGAAATGACAATGGTATTTAAATCATGCTCAACAGTCATCCAACCATAGACAATAGACCCAGGGTGTGCAACACTGAAGTAAACCAACCAGTCTGTCCATGTCCTTAACAGAGACTAGGGGAACTGTTCAATGGTATGCATTTTGGGGAAGTGCTGAGTCACAGCAGGAATCCCCCAGGTTGAGGTAATGCTGAAAAACCAAGCAAAGGGTTGATCATACTCTCCCTAAAAAATGATTTTTTTTAATACGTGCATGAAGGGACAGATATGTCAGGTTACCGGGCAAAAACTCTCTTTTGAACCTCAGCTTCAACGTAGGTTTCTATTTAACAAACACACTACCACCAGCTACTTACTTTGTTTCAACAATTTCAATGTTTCTTCTTCTGCAACATTTGTATTATTTCCAAGGCAAGGCAAGTTTATTTATATAGCACCTTTCAACACAACGCAATTCAAACTGCTTTACAAAAAACGAAAGACATTAAGAAAATGGCATTTAAAATCAGTCATTAAAAAGAAAAGATAATAAAATAAACATTAAAAGAAGAAATACATGGATAAACATTAAAAGAAAAAATACATGGATAAAAGTTACAGTGCAGTCTAAGATATGAATAGTTCAATTAAAAGCAGCGACAAAAAGAAAAGTCTTCTTGCTGGATTTGAAAGTAGTCAGAGTTGCAGCGGACCTGCAGGTTTCTGGGAGTTTGTTCCAGATGGAGCATAATAACTGAACGCTGCTTCTCCATGTTTAGTTCTGACTCTGGGGACAGAAAGCTGACCAGTCCCTGAAGACCTGAGAGATCTGGATGGTTCATCATTTAGCAGGAGGTCACAAATGTATTTAGGGCCTAAACCATTCAAAGCTTTATAAACCAGCAGCAGTATTTTGAAATCTATTCTTTGACACACAGGAAGCCAGTGTAAAGACTTCAGAACAGGAGTGATGTGATCCACTTTCTTAGTGTTAGTGAGGACTCGAGCAGCGGCGTTCTGAATCAGCTGCAGCTTCCTAATAGATTTTTTTTCCTACATAATTATTCCTAATTTTTCATGACAATAGTCTAGAAATATACTGACATTTTGCCTCAGGCTACTTCTATCGTCAGCAAAGAGGAATACAAATAATTGGGGCATGAAGGTGATGACAGGTGTCTCAATTCAGATCCTTAGTACACTGTCAACACCTGTGGGGAATTGGTGAGTTTCTACCATATAGTGTCGTCTAAAATCTTACACGGCTACTGTGGCCACACCGGAAGTAGTGATAGCTGCTGTTAGCTCGCTAGATAGCTAGCAACGATCATTTACTGTACCAAATCAGGACGAACTGCTAAAACTGTTAAATTAATTGTGGCTTTTTTATCAACACCCGTATATTGGTACATTTCCTCTACAGTAAAAAAAAAATGTATATGCGTAGTGCTTGTATAGTACACCGGGTAGTGACTAAAATGGCTGCTGTTAGCTTGCTAGATAGCTAGCACGATTGTTTTCCAAATCAGTATGGACTGCTCAATTAACCATGTAAAATGAACAGTGGTACGTTAAGAAATATAAAGAAAACCCTGCATCTTTTGTAGTTGAATAGTACTGTGTTTACCGGAGCAACAGCAATCGCAGCTAGTCAGGGAACTTCTAATAAGTAGCCAAGATGGCGAGTGTTCGGTGTGAGAAGACTCAACGTTTTGACGTTATGAAGGCACGAAGGTTCCAGGTACTTTTACCATAGTGGAATTGGGACACACTTATGCCCTCAAAAGAGCGCATGTGAATACAGAAGTATGCAATTTGAGACACAGCATGGGTGAACTAAGCTGTCACTTTATGACCAATGTAAAACTTTAATTTAAACCACCTACAGGCGACCTTGTCGTCACTACATGTATGTTCTTTCAGTCTAAAAACGTTGTATGACCTAGTGTATAAATCAAAACCAACTTAAAAGCCTTTTCTTCTTTCTTTTCCTGGCTGCTTTTGAAAGGCCTGTGTGCCGGATCTTATGATGGCCCCTCAGAGGAAACTAAACCTAATCTATAATGTGAAACCGTGTAGATCTGGGTGACTGGGGAAATCCTTTACTTTGAACGCTGTAAATGCTTTAATCAAACTGTATCAGCCTGGCGGAGCACAATCAGTGCAGATTAACAGGCCTCAGAGCTGAAACACATTACAGTGTGTGTGTGTGTGTGTGTGTGTGTGTGTGTGTGTGTGTGTGTGTGTGTACTGTATGTGTGTGTGCATGTATAGAGAACAAGGGAGTATTGTGTTAATAGGTGTGTGTGTGTAAAGGGGTCGACAAAAATTGAGTTGTGTGTGTATATGCAAAAGAACACATTGGAACAGGATTGAAGGAATGTGCAGCGTATAATGTAGTGTGTGTGTGTGTGTGTGTGTGTGTGTGTGTGTGTGTGTGTGTGTGTGTGTGTGTGTGTGTGTGTGTGTGTGTGTGTGTGTGTGTGTGTGTGTGTGTGTGTGTGTGTGTGAGTGTACACAGGGGGTGTGTGTGTCATCCGGTCCCCCCATAGTGAACTGGGGACGACCCCCCCACTGGTCCATGGATGTGAATACCACACATTTTCTCCATCCCACACCCTTCATTCCTTCCCATAATGCACTTCCTGACATCCCCCCAGCATATGCGCGCACACACACACACACACACACACACACACACACACACACACACACTATATTCCAGTAATAGCTTCGGCTGGTCTCAGTGACGCTGCAGTTCCATCCTCAGTCTGATGAGCGTCTGACTGTGAAATGGACTTTAGGATAATTTGTGGTTTGACTCAGTGACATCTATCCGAGGTGTGTTTATACCAACAACACAGCTCAACCGGTCATGGTATAGTACATGTAGTAAAATGGCAATCAACACATAAACTATAAATCTAAGTCTTAAGTTCGTTTTGAGAAGAAAACCCAATCGGACCAAAACGAAAGATACATAAATTGGTGCTCTTGCTAATCTTGCCTTTTCAGTTAAATAATAACAAACTCTCTGAATAAAACTAATAGATAAATACATGCAATGTGTTATTTGTATTAGCCTAAGAAAAAGCTTCCTGGTTAAACATCACAAAGTAACCACAGGAAGTCCAGTTTTTAAGGTTTTAAAGTATTGAAAAAAAAGACATTATCCAAACCCAAATGTACGAGTGACTGATGGAGCTATAAAGGTATTATTTGCCGGGCATATACCTGATCCCAGATCATTATATCTTTGGAGTATGAGTTATTTATTAAGGACTTGTTGCTCCTCAACTGGAAGAAGTCAATATGATATAGAAGTGACACGTTTGTAATCAGGTTGATGTTTGGCCTTAAAGGGGACCTTTCATGCAAAATGCACTTTGTGATGTCTTTTCTACATCACCATGTGTCCCCGGTGTGTCCCCGGTGTGTCCCCGGTGTGTCTCCGGTGTGTCGGGGAACTCACGCAGCGTCAGAAAATAAACCCTCTCTCTTTTCCTCCGTACCCAAATCTCTAAAAACGGGGAACCACGGAGCTGATCCAGATTTGCGTCCGATATGACGTAATATCTGAAATGTGGACCCACGGCCCAATCAGAAAGCTGCTATCAGAAACAATGCCTGACTGTTTTGGACGTAATATGGTCGGTGTTCACATTAGCATGGCTAACACTCAGAGCTAACCTGTGCTGGAGAGCATGTGTGTGAAGAAGCAGGAAGTAAAAAGGAACTCACCTTGTGGTATAACCGGCAAGAGAGAAAGGCTTTGAGCTCCAGACTGTTTCAGATCCTTGATAATCCATGATATGGCGTTTCATCACGGCAGCATTTAGTTTAGACGGTAGCTGCCGGGTCCCGCATGAGCTCAGACCCCTCCTCTTTTGTATCAATTTTTTTTTTTTTAAGCTTTATACCCAAATCAGCACTTTTGAAACAGGAAGTGAAATAGAGGGATGTGAGGCACGGCTTGAATGGGTGATCTGGTATTTTGAGCAAAACACTTCATAGACATGTTTTTTATATATCTGAGACCTATGCTATTGCCTACAAATAGCATGACAGGTGACCTTTAAAGTGTTTTAATTGGTTTAACCTTCCATGTGAGGAAGACTCAATTCTGACTGTTGTCCATTGTTTGTAGGATGCAATGCTTGTGATGGTTTTATAGCAATTCCTTCTCAATACAATGCTCTGTGAGTGGATACAAAGGGGAAGTCAAGTCTAATTGTACCTGGAGTTTGTGGGAAGAAAGCTCCAATCAGCTTGGACCGTTTCTTCTCATAGCCCTTCTGTGTGATATCACCTGTGAGAGGAAACAGAGAGAGAGAGAGATTTACTTTTCATATTCTTTCATATAAAAGCAGTGTTGATTCCTGTGAAGACACAGAGCAGCATAAAGCTAATATAAGATGTTAAAGCCAAAAACAAAGCTATAAAGTGTACCGAAGAAAATGGAGGCATGAATCTGTGATAACAAAAGACAGAGAAACAATGAGGCTGCGCTCAGATGTTTAGAATTATATTCCACAAAAAGCTGCAACCTAAGACATCATAACACAGTCAGAAGCTGATCACATTATGCTGAGTCATTCAACCAGGACCAGATGCAGCAGTTTGTGCACATGTGTGTGTGTGCGTGTGCGTGTGCGTGTGTGTCCATTTGGAGCCATAAATCAGGCCGACCTGAAGCACCGTCAGCAGATTTCTACATCTGAATCCAATGACTCTTTCAGAAATGAATCCTGGCGTTCTGTTCTCCGGGATGCCAGGCGGGAGAAGTTCGTCACATTTACAAAGGTTTTAAATTAAGAAAGAGTTAGAAATGTTTGGGAAAATGAATGTCAGCTGACGGCTGATTGACTCGTCATGAGTTTAACCTGAACTCCAAGTGAAGGAAAACAACGACTTTCTGGGTGAAATAAGGCAACAAGGGAAGACAGCTGAAAGCGAGACTGATGCATCATGGGAATTGGAGTTTAAGAGATGAGAGAAGGCATGTTCTTTCAATTTAAAAGCCAAAGACTAAAAGTTAGGGTTAGGGTTAACCCTTACGTTGTGTTCGGGTCTCCCGTGACCCGGTTCAAGTTAAAATAATATAATAACTACGCTCTAGTTTTTTGTATCTGAACCAGGCTTCATGATATCCTCCACAACAGATATATAAACACTACAACACTGATTTCACCATGTTTGCCACGTCTGAAGGGTAAAAAAAAAAGGGTATCATTTGGGGTTCGGGTCTGAGGAGACCCTGCAGCATGTTTTGGGTCACTCGAGGTCAGATTTGGCCCAATCAAGATCCATCTTTGACTTTAGACACCCCTCCCCGCCCCCTTCATCCACTGTAACAATAATTTTTCGCAACATGCACCTGGTCTCCCCTCCCTCTGCCCCCCTCCCCCCACGGGAACACTTGAACGTGTGCAATGTGTGGTGTGATGTGTTTTGGGGCGATAACATTACATTACAACAGGACTGTACGGTTATGAATGCATTATAAGTTAGTTATGATGATATTGGATGATAGTCATTATTTGTGTTTTGGACCGAGTTAAATGGTGGGTCAAAATGTACCCACGAACACCATGAACGGTAACAGCTGTTGAACACAACACAAGGGTTAACAGCAAGGAGAATGGAAGAAATGTAGATGAGGAAGAGGAGGAGACCTGAGGAAGAGAGAGTCCATAAAGATTGAGGCAGAAAGAGTGGGTGGAGTGCGGAAATGTATATACAAAATACATTAAAATAGGTCATTAAAAATGCACTTATTCTTATTCTTGAGATGAATGTTAATGATGTTATCTGATTAAATGTAAATAAAAAACATTTGTTCTTTATGTCAATTTGAGGCAGGCTGGATTGCAAAAATAAAACCTAATTATAAAAAAAGTGCGGCCAACCACAGGTACTATGTCATGAAGCGCTTACTGTTCCTATCAAGTCATATCAAAACGCTAACACACTTGCTGTAGTTTTTAAATCTTTTATTTTGCAGGGTAACAGTTTGTGTTTTCAAAGCGAACGAATGACAGATATTCTCTCATAAAACAAGTACGTTCTCAAACACTCTCAATATGCTTTTGAGAGACATTGTGTGCTAACTGGAGCTGCGACTTTAGACCAGGACTCGTAGACTCTGATATAAAGCAGGATATGTCTCTGACTGGAGGACATGTCTCTGACTGGAGGATATGTCTCTGACTGGAGGATATGTCTCTGACTGGAGGATATGTCTCTGACTGGAGGATATGTCTCTGACTGGAGGATATGTCTCTGACTGGAGGATATGTCTCTGACTGGAGGATATGTCTCTGACTGGAGGATATGTCTCTGACTGGAGGATATGTCTCTGACTGGAGGATGACTCAGTAAAGGAACTCACAGTGACTCAGCGGATTTGTCAAACGCGGAGAAAAAAAAGCCGTTGACAAATCCTTCTTAAACTCACAAACATGTGAGCACGGACGTCATCGGTGACAGCAGTGTGTGTGTGTGTGTGTGTGTTGTGTGTGTGTGTGTGTGTGTGTGTGTGTGTGTGTGTGTGTGTGTGTGTGTGTGTGTGTGTGTGTGTGTGTGTGTGTGTGTGTGTGTGTGTGTGTGTGTGTGTGTGTGTGTGTGTGTGTGTGTGTGTGTGTATAAGCGTGAAGGCTAAGCACATGGCAATAATTAGCATCTCTGGTGGGGGAGCTAACTACCTGCAGAGAGGAACTGGCAAATGTTTTAGTTTGAAAAAGGGATAAACGAGGGGGGGCTGACCTTGTCTTCAACAATAACTTCTTACAGTGACACACACACACACACACACACTTTTCATGTGATGTTATCAGGGACGTAGAGTGAAATGAACGTGTCGCTCAGACAGATTTCCTGTGAGATTCTGTAACAGCTGTGTGTTAACAATCTCCGTCCAATCAGAGAGTGAGACAGGCTGTCAATCAAACTGTCAATCAGTGAGACAGGAAGTCAGTTAAGCTTATGAGGACATAGTGTACATAAAACTACAAGATTAACTCTGTGAAGGTTTTTCTAGTCATTAAGAACACCACCTCTAAATAGACTGACAGAAAACTATTGATTATTTGATGTAATAATGTGAGAGATCTTTACTTTCTCTTATTTTAATGTTATTTGGTTTAACTGATATTCTGGATTGTGAGGAATGTGATGTTTGGATGTCTTGTCTTATGTGTGCACCCCTGGTAGAGGAGCTGCAGTAATAACTCAGGGGGATCCTAATAAAGGTAATGTTCTGTTTCTCTCTGTATTAGGGGTGCGACAACTAATCCACTTAATCGATTAAAATCGATTACCAAATTAGTTGCCAACTAATCGTCGTCGATTCGTTGGTGACGTCATCACGTGTGTTTTACGCGCCGTTAAGCTCCAACGTTATTGGTCTTTTTATCGGTACTGGAGACATTTAAAAAATATATGTCATGTATTATTGCTACATAAGCATTATCTCACAGTCTTAGTGTCGCCAACTCGTTTCTAATATGCACAAAGACAAACAAATGCGTCTATGATATATTTTCGATCTTTCCAATCCAGAGGAGAGATCTCTTTCTCTCCCCCGTCTGTGTGCGAGGGGGCGGGCAGTTTACACACACGCATCTGCTGCAGCAACACACGGCGCGATGGCGGAGAGAACGCGCTCCTCCGAGTTGTGGTTAAACTTTACCCGTCTCGATGCTCGTTGCTAAAAGTGCAATAAGAGTTTATCATGTGAGGGCGGTAACACGAGCAATGTGTCTAAACATTTATCAAAAGTGCTCCACATCCAGACGGAGGAATGCACCGGGTTCCACTGTCTCTCTAGCAGCTCTGTAGCCCCATCCACGAGGAACGGTTCCACTGTCTCTCTATCAGCTCTGTAGCCCCGTCCACGAGGAACGGTTCCACGTCAGGTGTTCTGTATGCTAGCAGCAGCACAGGGAGTTAACTACATGATACAAACATGGGTTAATGATTAGAGGAAACTGAGTTATTTAGTTTGTTAAGTTTCAGCTATTCTGTTAACAGTTCTGTCATCAGATTATTTAATACCATTTGTTAAAACATTGTTGTTTCTTTTGATGTGAAATATTATTTATTTATTTTAAATAAAAAGCATTGTTAATTTTGTTCAAAATGTGTTTAGTTAATTTAATAATATATGTATTTTTGAGTATTCATCTTTATTGTCTTGTTAGTTTCCACATGCCTAAAACAACCTCAAGCTAAATCTAAGAGTTGATAAATCAGAGCGTTTGAGAAATTGTGCAAGGCGTACAGTAATAGTCCGAATAGTCGATTAATCGTTTCATGAATCGATAGATGAATCGATGATCAAATGAGTGGTTTGTTGCAGCCCTACTCCAGATGTAACAGATGAACAGCAGTGTAGGAACACGGTGTTAACTGGACAGGATGTGTAAGACAAATGCAGAGCCACAATCTTCCTCTGTAACCTCGAAGGATCGTTGCACCATGAACTCATCACCACCTGCACAACATCAACATTTCAGTTTCAGTCATTCACATGAAATGACAAAGCATGTTAACTTCTGCACAATCACACGGTGTCCAAACAACACTGAGTGCGTCCAGTACCAACGACCACCAGAACATTATCCACGTGTGGACCAGCAGCCTGACGACGGCTGGATAACCTCATTATGATCTCCTGTGAATGATCAAATACCTCAGATATACAGACATACAGCACTACTGCTCTTAGCCTCCACCTTGAAGTGAAGCATTGTGGGTAGTCCATGTGTAAATCCCTCCCACATGCACTCACACTGCTGACTGTAGCAACAGATGATGAAGTGACGACTAGAGGATGTAATAAGTCGTCAATCGGTCACTTTTTACAGCGATGTTTTTTGTGTAAATGATAATAAATGGTGTTGAAGGGCCATAAGCCTTATGTGGACACTCCTACAGTTGGTTGTTTTGATTCACTACCCCACTTACAAATTATCCATTTAAAGAAGACATTATCATTTATTTTAGGGTTTTTCATTTTATACTATAATGAGCAAAATATGGAATTTATTAGTGACATATTTGCATAAATAACATATACCACAAATGAGGCCAAATACACACACACACACTGCCATCTACAAACAGAGATTTACCTCTGCTTAAACACACACACACACACACACACACACACACACACACACACACACACACACACACCGCCTCAGTTAAGCCGAGAGGAAACGCCCAAGGACTCTCCCGAGAACACACACCTGAAAACTAACACACACACAGCAGGTGTTTACAGTAACCACACGCTGAGTCAGGAGAGAAACGCACATACACACGCACACGCACACACACATGCACACACACACACACACACACACACACACACAGAGAAAAGCTCATTTGCAGGTGCATCAGGTTTGTCTGTACAGTAAGGTTTTAAATATCATCACAGTCAGGTCGTCTCTTTGCTTTCATTTTGATATATGTTGACATTCCTTATCTTGTATTCTTATTATCTTCTTCCTGTTGCCCTACGAGGATTAGTAAAGGTTTTTCTTGTTTTTTATCTTATCTTATTTCATTGTTTTCTGTTTTAATTCCACTTTCAGCATACACGGAAAGACAAAAAACTAATATACTTTAAAAAAACAGACGCGCGTCGAGCTGAGTGTTCGAGTCCTGAGAGGAGGACATTTTAACGTCATGACATTTCCCCTGGAGAGCAAAGCTAGGAGAGTTTCTTCCCGTCTGTTCCACTAATCTAACAGTTTCCAAATGTACCGACAACCGACTGAAGTAGAACACAATGCTACCCAGACTGAGTTCGCCTCCTCGTCGGAAGGTGTTCAAATGTCTGAGCGAGGAGCGTCACCGCGTCTCCTCATGGCACATCCGCTCCGTTATGATGTGAGTTCAGTTTCACAGATGTACGACTCCCTCACGTCTGGAAACACGGAGCTAACTTCGGCCGCAGTAAAGCTTTAGAAAGTGGAAAGTGGTCGTCACGGCAGGAAACCAGCGATGGAGCTTCATCAGAGTTCATTAGAGACGACGTGTCGGTGAAGCAGAAACAATAATATCAGCTGACTCGTCATCCCGCTGACTGTAGTTCAATCAGACTGATGGTGCTGCTGATGTTAGAAGAGCGCTGCTTTCCCGCTCACTGTTACAGCTGATTTGTGTTTACAAATACTACAACTCTACCATCCCTAACAATTCATCCCCATCTGGGAAATAGTTTCGTCACAGAAGTGTGTTCAGACATTAAAATACAAATACTTTAAAAAGTGGAAAAGAGAATTAACAATTACAAATAAAATGAAAAATATTAAATCAAATATAAACGAAGCAATATAAAATATTCTGCATAATTAAAATAAAAAGTCTTAAATACGACAGAAACTACTAGTTTATACACTTTAGAGCAACACATGTATCAAAAGTACTCAGTACGCAAAACGGCTTAGAGTATTTTTGGATAATTCCAGATGAAAAATAGGAAAATACTTAAAAACACTGATGACTAAATACACAAAACTCCCTTTTTCCACATGTTGTGTTTCCTCTATTTGAATTCCAGCTCTTTACTGTCTGACACACACATTACACTTTCCGTCAGTTCATTGGGTTTAAACATGTCGCCGCTTTAATGTTGATTATTGTTTGTCAGCTGTGTCGTCAACACAATCTGCAAAATGATGTTTTACACACTGCTGCTACTACCACCACCACAACATGTACTGCTATTACTGGAAGTAACGCCTAGTAACTGATATATTTTCCATGTTTCTAAAAACAATCAGTTTGGAGCTTTTCACAATACGCCAAAGTTAAATAAAACAATTCTGAAATATTTAAAACCACGCTAAGTCCATCAAGAAACCGGGGGAAGCCAAAGACCTGAGCAGCATTTCTCCAATTAGGCTAATTCGATCCAGATAATCAGCTCTCTCACACACTCGCACACACACACACACACACACACACTTTTACTCACCGAGCATAACGAAAATAACAGGCATCAGGAGCAAAGAATAACTGACAAACTCCACTTCATGCTCCTCTCAGACGAGCCTCCGCCCTCCTCTGTGGTCCTCCCCACGGCTCAGTGTGTGAAAACACCGGTTGCTTATTCCCCATTGGCAGAAAACACACACACACACACACATACACACTCTCACACACTGTCTCGATTAACGCGTACACACTAAGGCAAGCTTATTAGTTTCAAAGAGGAGCGGGTCAACCTCCTCTGCAAAGAAAAGGGAATGAAGGTAACTGCTAACACACTCAAACACACACACACACATATACTCACACACACACACACACTCAAACACACACACACACATATACTCACACACACACACACACTCAAACACACACACACATATACTCACACACACACACACACACACTCAAACACACACACACATATACTCACACACGCACACACACATATACTCACACACTCAAACCCACACACATATACTCACACACACACACATACTCACACACACCATATTTGCAGGATTGGTTTGCAATTACATCACCATTTACTCTTTTAGTGAAGGAGGGACTACTTTTCAGTGTGTGTGTGTGTGTGTGTGTGTGTGTGTGTGTGTGTGTGTGTGTGTGTGTGTGTGTGTGTGTGTGTGTGTCTAGAAACCCCCCATTCTCCCCTAAGATGGTACAGTCCAACCTGCCCAAACACGCTGCACGGCGACATCATCAAAACAAACAAATTGGTTTGTTAGTCGGCCGACTTCACAGAGAGACGAGAGAGGACACACACACACACACACACTAACACACACACACACACACACACACACTAACACACACTCATCTCCATATCCCCAGCCTCTGTTCCTCTGGGATGTTTAATTCCCATCCCTGCATGTTACCATGGAAATAACTGCCATCAATAATACTGTGATAATTAGCAGAGAGCTAACGTCTGTATTGATATTAAATTAATAGTAAAGTGCAATTATTACAATGATTGGACGTTCAGAGGAACATTTCAAACCTGTCGCCGTGCAGCTGAAGCTGTGCATGGGATTATATGGGAACACAGAACATGTCGGTTCATCAGAATCATGTTGTAATGCCAAGTATAGGTTTGAAGAAGCCCTACTATACTCTTTAGGGGTTTCCTTTCCTGTAGTGGGTTATACATGTATAGGTGTTGGTGCATGTCAATGGTCTGCAAAGGCTAGTTTCTGTAGCTTATTGCTTTTGAGAAATATCAATTCTACCAATTTACACTAAGCAACTGATTTGATGTGAACGTTTTGAACACCTGACATAGATCTCAAAGTTCCTGGTTTAGCTTGAGACGACTCGATAGAGCTAAGATTAAGTAAAAGAGCGTCACAAACACCACAAATCACACATCTGTTGAGCAGCTGAAGTGAAACAGAAACAGTGGAGTTATATTAAATACGGTTAGTATTAAAAAAACATGTTGAAATTTTAGAAAGTAAGTATTATTTCCATTTCAAGCCAATATTAAAACCACATGAGAACACTGAAGGTGAACTGTGTGTGAGTGTGTATGTGTATGTGTATGTGTATGTGTATGTGTGTGTGTGTGTGTGTGTGTGTGTGTGTGTGTGTGTGTGTGTGTGTGTGTGTGTGTGTGTGTGTGTGTGTGTGTGTGTGTGTGTGTGTGTGTGTGTGTGTGTGTGTGTGTGCGCCGGTATTAATTTGCCTACAGAAGAAGTTTCCCAAAATAGAAGCAGATAACCTTTGATATTCAATACTGCTGCAGTCCAACCGTGCTCACACACACACACACACACACACACACACACACACACACACACACACACACAGGTATTATTGGCTTCAGTTGCATGATATCCGCCCTGAGGGCTGAAATAGTGACGGTTAAACTCCCACTTTTCCAACTGCATCTCTTCCTCTCACCTTTACCTGCTCAACAAAACACAAAGACATGCGACCGTCACTTGACCTCATATGACCTTTGACCTCCCTGGGTCAAGTAACACATGCTCTACATTCCCATGTATACATGCATGATATGAAATGTAAGGGCTACACATCGTCTGTTAACAGTTATAAGTAGAATCCCCGTTGTCCAGATGAAAAACGACCACTCCTGACGTTCCCTCTACGATGCTCTTTCCTCGTCTCCTATAGCCTCCTATCTAATGACAACATCCATCATAATGCAACTGCAATGAGGAGAGAACCCACTTTAAGGCTCTTTAGGTGGAAACAGATGAAAGATATCACATGGTATGAGCTTGCGTGCCCCCCATCACACTAAAGATCTGATAGAGATCCCTGCAGCCCCGATGCATTCAACGCCTTCAAACTAAAGCTGCTTTGGGCCGAATGGAAAAGCGGGTTTTAATGCGCTGAAAGACCGCTGGGTTTACCACAGAGAGACTTATCAAACCCTTTGCTAAAAGCTACTTAGAGGAAACCCACAGGAGCGACCACACACTTAAAATAGACGCTCACTTCCCAAAATGCACCATGGGTGATGGGAGCCCGCATTTAGGGGAATATGATGCTGCTGTTATCTACTGAAGGAGGTGAAAGGTCGGGGGTTTAATTTGCTTTGTACGAATAGGAAGTCTGCCAGGATATCTGACGGGTTTTACGTGGGCCAAAAACTACGAAACAACAACCTTTTAACACTTTTCCTTATTCCCCAGCACCAGAGAGATTATCCTTTGGTTAGTTTGGCTCCCTGCCTGGAGAAACCCGTTTAAAAATGTCTTCAATTTGGCAGAAGGAGGGAGAAATGGCTAATCTACAGTATTAAGGACTCTTCAATCAAGTCAATCTTGGTTTAAGGATAAGGATTTCCCAACTCCTTATTCAACTCCCAACACTACTAAAAACCCTTAGGTAGCGTGATAGTAAATAAACTCACAAAAGGGCTGCAGGATTATGTTGGTACATTTTCTTTAATCTAGATTATTTAACCACAGTAACAGTGACTTTTCTTGAGGTTTAGTAATTAGCTAGAAAGTGAGAGCTATAATTAGTTTTTTTAATTTTCCGTCAATCGTCTATCTAAGGAGTTTTATTTTTCCAAAAAAAAATAAGTTTATTTACTGATGTGAGGAAATGTTGATGCTACCGATACAATTATGCAAAAAAGCCAAAACATCTTGACAGATACTAAAAAGCAAAAATCAAAACCATCTTGCAACACCTAATTAAAAATTCATATCTAGATTTACTACGGAAACAGCGACACCTAGTGGACAAAACTGTGAACGACATGGTTTTTTTCAGACAGAGTGAGAGGCAGATTTATTGATCACAAAACAAATATCTTGAGCTACTGGTGCAAGGATAAGATCAATAAAAGATCTCCACAAAGCCAAAGCATCCCGACAGACTTCAGACACGAATGCAAATGTGTAAACCCTCCATTTGCCAAAAACACAATCTGCTAGTTACGATAGAAAATGACGACACCTAGTGGTCAAGACAATTAACTGCATGACCTTTTGAAGATGTGGTGATTAAATGAATCTCAAATTATACATTTCCAGTGGATTATTACATAATGAATTATATTAACAATGCACACTTTAAACTGTAACCCTGCATATTGCACCTAACACCTAATTAAAAAATCCTTCCTATATGTACTGTGTAAACAACAACACCTAGTGGATACATTGTGAACTGCATGGCTTTTTGGAGATTTGGCGAGTACATTAATCTCAAAAGATAGATTTCTATAGTATTAAATAATGATTGACATTAACAATGCACACTTCAATATTTAACCCTCAATATTGCAACATCTGACACTTGAATAAAAACCTCTCCTGATAGGTACTGTATAAGGCAACGACACCTAGTGGACAAACTTTGAACTGCATGACCTTTTTGAGATTTGGCGAGTAAATTCATCTCAAAAGATACATTTCCAGTGCAGTATTAAATAATGATTGACGTTAACAATGCACACTTTAACCCTCCATCTTGCAACAACCGACACCTAACTAGGAATTCCTTCTGCAAGTCACAATAAAAGACGATGACACCTAGAGGACAAAACAGTGAACTGCACAATGTTTTTAAGCCGTGGCGATTGAATTAATCTCAAAGAGTTTTCCTTTAAACTGCAGAAAGCACATACTGACGTGAGTACAAAAACAGAAGTGACTTTAAATCATAGTGACAGCAGCTATGCGTCTGGGTGTGACCATCATGGCACTGGCAGAGCTTTTTTTATTTTGTTTGTCCTAGAGCAGTGCTTCTCAAAGTGTGGTCCGCGGACGACTGGTGGTCCGTGAGCGCCCCCTAGTGGTCCGTGAGTATATTGGTAAAATTTCACATTTGAAAAAAATAAATAAATGTAAGTTTTCTGCACTCTCACGGGAATATCTCCGCAATGGAGCGAGCTTAAGTTTCACTTTCGATTGCATGATATAGCCCAGAAAAACACCTTCATCACACATGTGGCCACTTGTTTGTACCATTTTCAGGCGATTTGTAAAAAACGATGTGTTTTTGGATATTTGTGGAGTTAGGTGGTCCGCGAGTGTTTTTTTATTGGTTAAGTGGTCCTTGGTATGAAAAAGTTTGAAAAACACTGTCCTAGAGGTAAACAGCTGAAACATTTCGTCAGCGGAAGAGAAGAGGAAACCCGTCCGCACCACCCGAAAAACTACTGATTGTTTCGGCAGATGTGTTGAGTCGTCTGCCAGTCAGCTGAGACTCCCAGATGTGTAGAAACTGTGTAAATACTGTACGGCAAAAACAACATAATTTTCCATCTTAAATCAAGACTATTGAAGATTTAAAACACTAAGATGTTTTAACGCTTTTGTTTCAGTCGCTGCTAGGAGTGCATGATTTGGAAAAAATGTATGTAGATAATATTCAGGATATTTCATTTTTTAATCATAATTTATGGGTTAGGGTGAGGGTTGGATTCAATAATGAAATAATGATGGTCTATTTCTTTAGAGAATCTGTAGCAAGTAGCATATGTTTTGAGAAGCCTTTCAAATTAAATGCGTAGGATATCTTTGCAGCTCATCAATACTCCATCCATATTTAGCCCTAAACAAATACTAAGCATTTTGCAATTTCAACATTGCCATATATTGATACGATATAGATTAATTGTGGAGACCCAGTAGCTACTAAATCAAAAACTCATCACAAACGCCAACAGGTAGCTCTTCCACTGCACGTGCATCCCGTCTAAAAGACAAAGCTTCCATTTTAATTCAATTACATCCAATGAGGAGAAACGGAGTAGGACAGGGGTGTCAAACTCAAGGCTACATTGTATCCGGCCCGCAAGAGCTTGCAAAGAAGATAATAAGTTTATTACACGGTTAACTTACATGACCCTTTACAGAAGTACGTTGTCCATAAACTACATTTCCCACAATGCATCTCGTTTTGTGACAAGCACACTGAAGAGACTTGCAATTATTTGCCCTAGAATTCTGCTTTCAGACGTTAGTTAGTTATGAAGTTATTACCCTATCTGATAATAGTCCAATTCAGAGGCAATAATGTCATATAATACATTATTTTATATATATTATATATTTACATATGTATATTTATATAGTCGTAAAGCTACAACCGGCCCTTTGAGTGCAACCTTAATGCTGATGTGGCCCGCGATGAAATTGAGTTTGAGTAGGAGGAGGAGGAGGAGGAGGAGGAGGAGGAGGAGGAGGAGGAGGAGGAGGAGGAGGAGGAGGAAAAATAAGAAGTGTTGACCCAGACTTTGGCTCTGAGTGTAGCTGACGGAGGTCTCGGGGGGACAGAGCAGCTGTTAGCAGGAAATGTACAACACACAGCAGAGAGGAAACCCTCACATGGAGTTAGTGTTCGATCCCAGAGGAAACCCTCACATGGAGTTAGTGTTCGATCCCAGAGGAAACCCTCACATGGAGTTAGTGTTCGGTCCCAGAGGAAACCCTCACATGGAGTTAGTGTTCGGTCCCAGAGGAACTCCGGCAGCAGAAAGAGGTATCAGATCGTGAACCCTCGTCTTTATTCATCGATAGGTCGTATAATGTGATTATCCGGGTAAGAAGTGCTGTTATAGCTGGCACGTGGCTGAACTGTACATACAACTAAGAGTTTGCACATGTATCTTACGTTGTCTGAGTGTTTCCTTATAAGTGATTCAGTTATGTCATGATCGCTAGACCCACAATGTTTTCTAAGAGCCTTTATTAACCAACACTTTGAGCAACTAAGGAATTTAATTATTATAGAGCCAGTCTAAAACAACTCTAACCAGCCCTGATGTTGCTAAGATCATTACAGATAAAACCAAGACACTTCAATGGAAGTAAGTCATAATAAACCGTAGATGCTTAGACCGGATCCAGAGTCTGAAAACGGTTACAGGAAACTGTAGGACTTGTGTCTGGTCTCATAAAGGTGTTTAATCCGTCTGAGTTTCCAGATAAATACAATAATAGCTTCTGTACCTACTAAGTGATTCAGTTTTGAACATTCAGCATTTCAAGTCATGTTAACGAATCTCAATCTTTTTTCTAGGAGCCTTTATTGGCTGTAACTATGGTCTGCAATTATGGTGCCAGTCTGAGAAAGACCAACTAAGACCTGATGTTGCTAAGGTCAGTATCAAAAAGTGAAGAGACTTGATTTGAAATGAGTAACAATGAACCGTAGATAATGAACTGTAATTATAGGATGTATCACTAGTTTCATAATGGCGTTTATTTCCTTGAAAATAAGACAGGATCTAAAGTCTGAAAACATTAGCAAGTTCACATATTTTACTCCCGAGTCCACTTGGAACCATTTGGGAATTAGATATATGTAAAGTATTACAAATACCACTGCAACAAATGTAGTACTTTAAGACCTAGCTAAGTCCTGCAAAGTACCTCAAATATAAAGACCCATCAAGACTTGAGTTCTAGGAAATAATAGAAAAAGTTGTAAGCTGATTAAAAAAGTCAATTCACATCAATTATGTGACAGATCTGAGCCATTTGTTATTAAGATGTTGGTATATTTGCACCATAAAAAGTGACATTAAGCAGTTCCTGTTTACGCTTTAGCCGCTGATTTAAAGACTCCTGGATTTCTCTTGATACGAATACAATGTCCGTAAAATTAGGATTATAAAGCTCGATCGGAAGAAATACTGGGTGTTTCTCAATGTCGAGTACGCCTCCTTGGTAGCACACGTCTTCCGAGTCACTTGCTTCAGAAGCGAGGCAAGAATACTTCCTGGCATTCGGAAAACGAAGAGTGGAACAGGCTAGCAAGTGTGCGTCATATGAGAGGCCCGCCTTACATTTTCCGCCACAGTTTTGGGGAAATTGATCCGTGCGCAAAGCATTGTGGGGATTTGAAGACCGCAGAGTCTACACATGTGCAGCCTCGACATTTCTCGCGACGAAGTACGCCGGGCTCGGTAGAATTCCAAGTATGCTGGACATTGGAACAGTCCTTCGGCGGCACTCGATGACGTAGTATGCTTGAAATAGGAGCAGCTTTACTCGAGATTGAGAAACGCACACAGTGTACATTAATACATACTTTTCTGATTTGGCATCAGAAGGCAAGTTCCAGTGATTCCAGCAAGATGTGGTTTTTACAACAAGTTTAGAGAACCAAAGTTTATGAATCAAATATCTAGATTCTGTCAGAAAACTTTAGGTGCGGAAAACCGAGACTCGTAGAAGCTGTAATTTTAACAATAAACCGAACCGCATTCACTCCAGTAGTAGTCCAGTAGTGTAAATGTGTGAGCTGTGAAGGCGGGCGTTGCTGCAGAAGAACACGTGTGATTGGTCAGCGTTCACTGGGTAAATAAAGCTCCAATAAGTCCAGGTTAAACCAATCATAAGCTCTTCATAAGCAGAGGGCCGTGCCAATGGTCGGGAAAACTGAGCTTTTTGAAAGATTGTTGCCAATTTCTTTCTCGATTAAATCCCTGTTTTGGTTTTACTGTAAATACTCTGCTGTGGATTGACTAGAGTGCATGTAATTCCAGCAGATTACTTACTGTACAACACACACTAACACACACTAACACACACTAACACACACTTATTTACCCAGATGAGTCCATAATCCAGCCGCTGTGTAAAACCATCACACGGTATTAGCATTTCACACCCAGATCCCAGATACCACTGGCTTTCCCGCTCTGCTCTTTTGCATAAAAAGTATCTCAGGCCAGAAATCACAGAGGCAACATGCTGCGCACTGCCAAATGGCATTCTGGGTAATAATGTGAACTCAGTCATCAGAAGAGACTTGTTTTTGCTTCATGTTTTTGCAGTTCAAGTGGGAAGTAGTTGCATCTCAACGTCGCGGTTAATGTCAAGTTTTAGGTGATATTTTTAAAGCTTTTGGGATAAAAAAGTTTGAAGTGGACCTTGACCTCTTTGCTGCTCTTCTGGGAGTGGGAAGTAGTTTCATCTCGCACCGAAGTCACAGTTAATGTCAAGGTTTAGGTACAATTCAAGGAACTTTTTTATTGGTTTGGGAGACAAAAGCTTGAAGTGGACCTTGAGTTAAAATATTAGTATTTCAAAAGGAAGAACATTTACTTTCTCACTGAAATGTGGTCCAGTTTTAACCAAGATGTCTAGACATCTTTCATTAGCAAATCCCCAAGTCAGTGCTTACTTGTTATAACTCTTATTATACAAAGTGAATGTTCAACGATTAACCTATGCAGCTGAAATAGAGACATAGAGTTAGCTGTATTCATTCATCCATTTAGGCTTTTAGTTTTCAATAAAACGTTGTCTTATCTTAGCTTATGTCCAAAAAACACTGAATTTCCAGTCGTGGACTTCTGAAGTATTCCTTCTTCAATACATTATACGAACTGAAGTTGTGCAATAATACACTATAGTGCAATAGATAAGACGACTCAAGACGAAGTGTTTGTGCTGCAGCATTGACCAAACTAAAGCCACCCACCAAACTCTAACTCGTTGGCTTTTCGGCGCTCATTTCAAGCCTGAAGATGCAAAAACTGAACTTGCATTTGATTTAAATTGAAAGACAAAGCCTGAGAAAGACGACCAGTGCACCCTTCAACGCTCAAGGCCCTAAAGACTATAGTGAAGACTTGTCCCTGTGTTTCCAAGCTGCTTCCATGCTGCAGAGAGAGAGTCGGCTGCAGAGAGGAACCCTCCACCCCCGAGAGGAAATGCCAGCGTGTGCTGCTAAAACAATGTGGTTTCAATCTGAGAGCAGAGCAGGCCTCAGAAACCACCGCTCAGTCTCTCTCTGTGCTTCATACTGAAAACACTCAGCACAAGATCTCCATATTCCCTTCTTCTGTTCTTGATCATCTCCATGTTGATGTCCCTTCCTTCTCACCTTCCCCACTTATGTCCTATGCCAGCTCATAGAGTCCTGTTGCGAACCCTAAAATGTTGAGTTTTATGATAGTCCACAGTATATAGAAACTGCAGAATGCTAACGTGCATATGTTTGGCAACTTGAACAATTAGCATTATTATTATATCCTATTAGGGCTGCTCAATTAATCGTATTTTAATCGCAATTACGATTTTGGCTTGCAACGATTATGAAAACAACATAATCGAAATATAACGATTATTGATTTTTTTGTTTTGGTTTTTCCAGTTGAATTCTACTCAGAGTTCGGGGTAATCAACTGTTCAAAACATGCGGTTCCATTTTGTTTCATTCAATAAATGGATGTTTTCAAAGTAAATGGATAATCGTTTTTAATAATCGTGATATCAATTATTGACCAAAATAATCGAGATTATGTTTTTTGCCATAATCGAGCAGCCCTATGCAGACAATAGCTACACAATGTAGTGGTTTCGGGGGTTAGGGAGATTGCCGAGTCCATTTCTGACATTTTCAGGATCCAAAATGGTTTTAACCCGAAAGTGGCCTTACTGTGGACTCCTGGTGAGGAGTTTTGAGTCGATTTTGAAGTTTTAGGGGACTCGATTGGACAGATTGCTTATCTACTTGAAAAAGATGTGTCTACACAGTAGAGGTAATAGTCATTGTGTGCACTCTATATCCAATGGTCGCCACATGACTCATGGTAGTCTCAGCCCACAGAAAGTACAAATACGACCACTTTCATACAAGAAACACTCCGTAGAAGATCAGTGTTTTCCCTTCTGTTTTTGATCATCTCCATTTTTATGTCCCTTCCTTCTCACCTCCCCCCCCTGCTGTTTCAGCTCTTTATAAAGTCGCTAATGGACTCCTACACACTGCGAAGTGTGGGAACACAGAAACTCCTTTAACCTTGACGCCTCGCTGTTCACACCTCAGGGTCTCTGCCCAAATCAAACATGGCTGCAGACATGAATATCACAGATCACCGGGGAAGAAGAAAAACTCTGAGTGAAGGGTGTCAGCTGAGAGGGGAGGAAAGTGTGCAGATGGTAGAACAAACTCAACTGAAGGACACTTTTTCCCGTCACTTCTGAGTCTGCATGTGATGATGAATAACGAGGCGTCACACTGACAGACTTGAGAGCTTTCTCGTGAAAAAACAAGTGAACTTGGGTTTAAAATAGTTGTATTTTCCACAACATAATGAGTGGTGGTGGCCTCCATCCTTCTTCTTTCAAAATGTAATGTGTCCATTAACAGAAATCACACTGAGAATAAAGTATATATTACCCACACCTCTACATCTCATGTGGGAGCTACGAAAGGAAACCCGGTCAGTTCTCAGAGCAGATTGAAGCCATGTGGCAGCAGGAGGATGGGAACCGAGGGCGTTGAAATGTGACCACAGGAACTGGGTGTGAAACAGCAGCTTCGCTTAGCGTTGGGTTTGAAAGCTGTCCAGCAGGGTGAGATCCAATCATATTATTGTTAGGGAGGGTCAAAGGGTTCATTCTGCAACAGGCAAAGTGTTTTTCAAACTGTTTCCTCATTAAAAGCAGGTCTAAATATTTATGCTGAGTATCCATTACTTCTTAGGTGTATGTCCTCAGACTTGTGCTTTTCTTAAATTCTTATTTCAAGAAACCGTTTTGGACGTAAACCATCGTTTATTTCAACGTAAGATTTTTATTTAGTTCAAGTTCTTGTGGGCAGACACAATTTGGAAAGTCCCCCTCCTATCCTTATATTGAATAATGTATGAAAATAAATGATGTGTATTTTTAAAGGGCTTAGCAATGGAATAAGTTGAAATCAAAACAATTATTATTAGTAATAAGTATTATTGCAAAAAAATAACTATTTTCTAATACGATAAAAAGCACACTGTCTCGTCTCCGTCTAGATCTGTATTTCTCCATCTCTAAGCTGCTCAAATAAACTCAGGGTCACACACACACACACACACACACACACACACACACACACACACACACACACACACACACACACACACACACACACACACACAGCTGGTGTTTAACCACCTCTAGTGACCGCACTCGTTCCAACTGTACAGATTGAGTTTCCACAGCATCTGTGCAGCCACATGTGTCTCTAACAGGGCTAATATGGCTAATCCCCCAACACACACACATACACACACACGCACACACACATACACACACACGCACACACACACACACACACACACACACACACACACACACACACACACACACACACACACACACACACACACACACACACACACACACTGAGACCATGGGTGGTTGTTTCTGCAGTGGTGGGATCAACAAACCAGATCCCGGTTTGACCCGCTGACAGCTGAGCCTCAAATTAAAGGCAGTTTCTGTGGAGCAACGACGGAAATAATACTTCTCTGTATTTACAGTATTTCATAAGTACCAGAAATGTACTTTCACGTAGGATTTAGGATTATATTAGATATACTTTATTAATCTGAATTTGGGATTTATCACAGCAAGGCTTTACATGTGAAATAAAAAGACATACATGTACTGTATAGATTAAAATATTACACTAAAATAAACGAGACACAGAGTTGCATTAAAGACAATTAAAATAGACATTTAAATACAAAATAATAAAAACATTAATGTATAAAAAATGTAATATATGAGCAGGAGCAAAGATGTGCCATTCCTGCTTGAATGTTTTTAAAGTTAACTCTTGTTTTTTGTGCCATAAAACAACCACATTTCTTCCAAACCTGACGGAGAGACCAAATTAAAATAAAAGCAGGTATGCCGACTGCAGCTGCTCCTGGTGCACGCCGTGAAGCACAATGAACTCAACTGAACTCTGTTAATAAACATATTTGTGCCTCTTTCTAAATATCTCCCAAGCAGCAGACAGACAGACAGACCCCCCCCCCCTCCCATCCTCATTTACATTTAGACGAGCACATTAAGATGCGTAAACGAGCGACTCCACCTCTGCTGCCCCTCCTCATTCGTCTCAGTTTTAAAAAAATAAGTGCAGCTAAATGATTCGGGGATTTGGTGTGGGGAAGGGAAATGAACACTTCCAGATTCTTCCTCGTCTTCCTCATCCTCCTCATCCTCCTCGAGCTGCACCAACACCTCATTTCAAATGTGTGATTAAAGTTAAACAAAATGAATAAAGGGCTGATGAAGACGGAGAGATGAAACTGATGAAATAAAGAAAAGTAATTGGGAGAAGGTGGATGTTTTCCGTGGGTTTTGACAGGTGATAAAAACAGGAGGATCTCGTCAAGATGTCAAAACTGACTTCCAGAAATCACGTCAAAGCCTATGTTGAAAAGAGACGGCGACAGTATGCAACCAAATAAACTCAGAGAGCTGAATTATGCCAATAAGCCGCACAAGTGTTTGCAGAGAGGAACTCCTTTAAACGGTCAAATTGTTATTTTTTAAAGGCAAGGCAAGTTTATTTATATAGCACTTTTCAACACAAGGCAATTCAAAGTGCTTTACAAAAAATGAAAGACATTAAGAAAATGGCATTTAAAATCAGTCATTAAAAAGAAAAGATAATAAAATAAACAGTAAAAGAAGAAATACATGGATAAAAGTTACAGTGCAGTCTAAGATATGAATAGTTCAATTAAAAGCAGCGACAAAAAGAAAAGTCTTCTTGCTGGATTTAAAAGTAGTCAGAGTTGCAGCGGACCTGCAGGTTTCTGGGAGTTTGTTCCAGATATTTGGAGCATAATAACTGAACGCTGCTTCTCCATGTTTAGTTCTGACTCTGGGGACAGAAAGCTGACCAGTCCCTGAAGACCTGAGAGATCTGGATGGTTCATAATTTAGCAGGTCAAAATGTATTTTGGGCCTAAACCATTCAAAGGTTTATAAACCAGCAGCAGTATTTTGAAATCTATTCTTTGACACACAGGAAGCCAGTGTAAAGACTTCAGAACAGGAGTGATGTGATCCACTTTCTTAGTGTTAGTGAGGACTCGAGCAGCAGCGTTCTGAATCAGCTGCAGCTTCCTAATAGATGTTTTAGTGAGACCTGTGAAGACACCATTGCAGTAGTCCAGTCTACTGAAGATAAAAGCATGGACAAGTTTTTCCAAATCCTGCTGTGACATTAGTCTTTTAATCCTAGATATGTTCTTTAGGTGATAGAAGGCTGATTTAGTAACTGCTTTAATGTGGCTGTTGAAACTCAGGTCAGAGTCCATGACTACACCTAGATTTCTGGCTTTATCTGTTGTTTTGAACATTGCAGACTGAAGCTCAGCGCTAACTTTTATACGTTCTGCCTTGGCTCCAAAAACCATTACCTCAGTTTTATCTTTGTTTCAATGGAGAACGTTCTGACACATCCAGTCATTGATTTGTTCAATGCACTTACTCAGTGTTTGAATTGGAGCATAGTCTCCTGGTGAAACTGTTACGTAAATGTGTGTGTCATCCGCATAGCTATGGTAACTTATTTTGTTGTTTTTCATTATCTGAGCCAGTGGTAGCATGTAGACGTTAAAGAGAAGAGGCCCCAAGATGGAGCCTTGAGGTACCCCACATGTCATATTTGTCAACTCAGATGTGTATTTACCTATAGAAACAAAGTTGTTTCTGTCCTTTAAGTAGGATTCAAACCAATTTAGAACTGTTTCCGAAAGTCCCACCCAGTGTTCCAGTCGGTCTAGTAATATGCTGTGGTCAACAGTGTCAAACGCAGCACTGAGATCTAATAATACTAACACTGAAGTTCTGCCACTGTCTGTGTTTAAGTGGATGTCATTAAAGACCTAAAGCAGATATGGTTTAAAATGTGTTGAAAAATTGAGAGGAAACCTTCAGTTTGCATCCATGATGATGATATCTCAATAGCCGCTTTCACACCAAGTACTTTACCGTACTTAGTTCCCAGCACTTAGTACCCCCATGGAGCAGAACGCGTTCTCACCGGAATAAGTCCCTGAGGGAAGATTACGCAAATGAAGCCGCTGACGTCACTACTTCTTCTTCTGCTTTGGGTTTACTGGCAGGCCGCAAACAAATTCACGGCGTATACTGCCCCCCGAAGTCCCCGGCCAGAAGTCCCCGGAGTTGGGGACTGGCTTCAGTACAAGCTGCTGGGACTCCCAGCAGCTTCTACCAGCAAATACAATGGCGGATTCAAAAAACTTTTCAGATTTTACGGGGAGTGGTTGGCAATTCGCCCAGCCAATCAGAAATTGATACTTTTTTTCTCCCCAGGAAAGCCCCACCTCTCTAGCAGGGACTCAAAATGGGGGTAAAAGTTCTCATGAACTAAGTTCTCACTATCGGAACTAAACGGAAACTAAACAGGAAAAGTACTCCGGTGTGAAAGCGCCTAATACATTTTTTGTATGTTCAGTGCAATGTGAGTACAAAAAGTAACTTAAATTTCATTTCAAGAATTGGGGCAAGTGTGTTAAAGCATCAAGAGATGAGTTATCACTTGATTCCAACTCCTCGATTAAGATATCTGTTGGGGAGGACAGACTTTACTCACATGTGTTTAAGTTTGTCCCCATTTTTAAAACATACCAAATGAAAAAATGTTGACCTTTGGAGTCATGCACAATTGAAGTGGCGTCTCGAATTGAACACAAATGTGACTATCGTGGCTTTTAGCTATTTAGAAACGATAGCGTTTGCGATACCAAATCATTACAGACCGCAGACTGTTGAATAAACCCTTTAAAATGAATGTTGTTCAGACACCAGTATAGTAGGAGTTTACTTAAAAAGTGATAAGGCTCATGTGTATAACTTTTCATTTGTATAATGTTGAGCAACTACAACCGATGCCGGTCGCGCAACTTCAGCTACGGAGCCAAGATGATGACCGCTGATCGTGAGAAGACTCTACATTTTGACCGTTATGAGTGCACAATCGGACACTCATCGGGAATTTGGCCATACTTTGCATTGGGAGCTTTATATATACAGTCTATGATTGGTACGCACTAATGCAGTGTTTTTCAAAGTGGGGGCCCCGACCCCCCGGGGGGCCGCCAGGAGGGTCACGCAAAGGTTGAGAGAAACGGGATTTTTTTTAGATGTTATTAATAACTGCATATCTATCAATCTATGTGTCCTTTGATGCCAATCTTTTAATATTTTGGCTTTTAAGGACGACCGCCCTTCAAGCCAATCAGAATCGAGCTGCCGCTACTGAGAGTGAAACTGAGTATCTGCTCAGCTTTTGGAGCAAGTGAGAGCTCGTGAATATTTCGCTCTGCAGCTGGATGAGAGCACAGATGTAGCAAATGTCGCAGAGTTGCTAGCATACATCAGATTTATTTCAGGAGACAACTTTGTTCAGAAAATATTATTTCGCAAAGCACTGGAAGGTAGGACCACATGAAGAGACATTTTCCAAGTTTTAGATGAGTACATGATCTCAAATGGACTTGACTGGTCTCGTTGTGTGGGTGTGTGTTCAGATGGGGCAGTGGAGCTGTGACAGGTAAAGAAAGCGGAGTGACAGCTTTGATCAGGCAGAAGGCCTCAAATGTAGTGGCAACGCACGGCATGTTCCATCGGGAGGCACTTGTACACATCATTTAAAAAAAGATAGGGGGGTCTCCGCCAGAGGATAATGCTATATGGGGTCCTTGGCATGGCAACGTTTGAGAACCCCTGCACTAATGCACTTAAAACAGCAGATGTAAGTAGATACAAACAGGGTAAGACACAGCAAGAGAGACAAAGAATCAGAAAAGAGACGAAGACCAATCAACAGGTTGTCTTGCAGCGAATATTGTCCCTCATTTTTTGAATTTCTAAATAGTTTCTAACCAATGCAGCTCAGTTAAATGAGGGTCCCTGCAGAGGGTCAGTCCCCGCAGACTCACGCTGAGCAGATATTCCTGAGAGTTGAGTTTCATACGGTCCTCTTTAATGCCATGTATGTGGAGCACGAGGAACCAGCTGGAGGAAGAGAGGCTCACATTTCATTATGTTCTCTACAGGAGCAAACTGCCTCAGAGGCTTGTGGTGTGTGTGTGTGTGGTGTGTGTGTGTGTGTGTGTGTGTGTGTGTGTGTGTGTGTGTGTGTGTGTGTGTGTGTGTGTGTGTGTGTGTGTGTGTGTGTGTGTGTGTGTGTGTGTGTGTGTGTGTGTGTGTGTGTGTGTGTGTCTCTCACCCTCGCTCTCTCCCGTCTCTCACACGGCAACAAAAAAAAACAATAACTGTCAAGATTTCAGGTTTCTCTCAAATGGATCTATCCCACAGGGTCGCTCCGGGCTGCTCCCACAAGCCCCTGCTGCTCCCACAAGCCCCTGCTGCAGCGACGGATGGGGAGAAGTGCAAAGAAATAAAAAAGAAAGAGAAGAAAGGAAGATGGGGAGTATCTGGAATACATTCGGCAGATATTCACAGTCATTGTGTTGTTTATTTTTCATGATAAACTGCTGCTATGTGCGGCTCATGTTACATTCATGCCAATAGACACTAATGAATTCAATCGAGAGGGAGGGGGCGCATGATGCAGCAGAAGATAGGACACACACACACACACACACACACACACACACACACACACACACACAGGAGGACTCACACACCGTGACTCCCCACCTTAACAACTCGTCTCACAGCAGCTGCTTCATTTCATGCTCAGACAGAAGAGAAATCGGACAGATCGATGGAGGCAAAAATAAAAAAGAGACGGATAGAGAAGGCACCACACACACACACACACACACAATTATTATAACTAAAGGTATATATTATCATATATTTGGTTGATGAAAGCCATCAGCTATGTTCAGCTTGTTGTACCTTTTGGTAAAATGATACTGTGTTTCTGTACGGTCATGCCAATACAGCTTGGAGAAAGAGATGGAGAACACACACACACCAACTGAAATCCATCAGTTGAATTAAAAGCATTTTTTTTTGTTTAAACAAATCAGTTTAATGTATGAATGTAGTCATTTATTATTGTTTATACTCAGTCATTTTGTAAAAAAGGGTTTGGTCATGCCAATAAAGCTTCTTTGAATTTGAATTCAGAGACAGAGAGCGAGCAGCAGTGATTTGTGGTGCGTTCAACACCGCAACATGTTCCCGTCTGGTCTAACAAACCCAGACGCATTCTGATGAGCTGCGGCTGCAAACTGTTTCCATCTGAGAGCTGGAGAAAGATTCCTGCTCCAAACACCCCGAGCTGCTTCATCGCCGCGCTCTCAACAGGTGGTGATTCACACACACACACACACACACACACACACACACACACACACACAGAAACAGCTGCTGTGCCTCGTTTCTGCTTTTATACTTGCTTTTGGTTGTTCAGATGAGGCGAGGAATACCTCAGGTAAAGTATGCGAGAAGTTAGTGGCACTGAAAATATTATCTTATATCGAGTTTCAGTTTAAAACCACATTCAACGATCCAATGAGTCTCTAACAGGTTTACAGTATGTGTGTTGCTGGTTCTAAAGAGTGACTTTGAGACTAAAAGAGTCCTCTCCTGCTGATGTTCAGGTGTATATCAGTATGTAGTGTCTCTACATTAAAGAGTCCTCTCCTGCTGATGTTCAGGTGTATATCAGTATGTAGTGTCTCTACTTTAAAGAGTCCTCTCCTGCTGATGTTCAGGTGTATATCAGTATGTAGTGTCTCTACTTTAAAGAGTCCTCTCCTGCTGATGTTCAGGTGTATATCAGTATGTAGTGTCTCTACTTTAAGAGTCCTCTCCTGCTGATGTTCAGGTATATCAGTATGTAGTGTCTCTACTTTAAAGAGTCCTCTCCTGCTGATGTTCAGGTGTATATCAGTATGTAGTGTCTCTACTTTAAAGAGTCCTCTCCTGCTGATGTTCAGGTGTATATCAGTATGTAGTGTCTCTACTTTAAAGAGTCCTCTCCTGCTGATGTTTCAGGTGTATATCAGTATGTAGTGTCTCTACTTTAAAGAGTCCTCTCCTGCTGATGTTCAGGTGTATATCAGTATGTAGTGTCTCTACTTTAAAGAGTCCTCTCCTGCTGATGTTCAGGTGTATATCAGTATGTAGTGGTCTCTACTTTAAAGAGTCCTCTTCCTGCTGATGTTCAGGTGTATATCAGTATGTAGTGTCTCTACTTTAAAGAGTCCTCTCCTGCTGATGTTCAGGTGTATATCAGTATGTAGTGTCTCTACTTTAAAGAGTCCTCTCCTGCTGATGTTCAGGTGTATATCAGTATGTAGTGTCTCTACTTTAAAGAGTCCTCTCCTGCTGATGTTCAGGTGTATATCAGTATGTAGTGTCTCTACTTTAAAGAGTCCTCTCCTGCTGATGTTCAGGTGTATATCAGTATGTAGTGTCTCTACTTTAAAGAGTCCTCTCCTGCTGATGTTCAGGTGTATATCAGTATGTAGTGTCTCTACTTTAAGAGTCCTCTCCTGCTGATGTTCAGGTGTATATCAGTATGTAGTGTCTCTACTTTAAAGAGTCCTCTCCTGCTGATGTTCAGGTGTATATCAGTATGTAGTGTCTCTACTTTAAAGAGTCCTCTCCTGCTGATGTTCAGGTGTATATCAGTATGTAGTGTCTCTACTTTAAAGAGTCCTCTCCTGCTGATGTCCAGGTGTATATCAGTATGTAGTGTCTCTACTTTAAAGAGTCCTCTCCTGCTGATGTCCAGGTGTATATCAGTATGTAGTGTCTCTACTTTAAGAGTCCTCTCCTGCTGATGTCAGGTGTATATCAGTATGTAGTGTCTATACTTTAAAGAGTCCTCTTCGCTGATGTCACGCCCCCTTAGCCTATCACGTACACTGTGTTGAGAGCTAGCCAAGAAACTCCATCTGGAGGGAACCTTTGTCGACCGTTTACATGCACTAAAACTTATATAAACACACTACAGGGAATGGAAAACCCCAACAAGCAGAACAGGTCCTCTTTAAGTTAAACAATGACACTGACTTTTTTGTATCCTTCAAATAATTACCATAACACATGTAAAACTTATCTTCTGCAAGATATCCCAACGAACACCTGAGAGCGGCTGTTTTCCTTCTGTTTTAAACACCACACCATCAGTTATCAGTTAACCCTGAAGCCTTCTGACTACTTGCAAATATTTCCAGATAAGAACACACTCACCACAACAGTAGTGTGTGTGTTACAGTTAGATGGAGGATAAGCAGGTTTAGGTTCCGTTTACACGGAAACGAAAACGGAAGTCTTCCGTCCACACGCAATCTGCTCAATAAACGTGTCCGTCCACGCGAGACCGCTCGACCCGCTGGAGACGCTGTAGTACATTTGCCAGGCCTGTAAGTGGCGCTGTACTTCCGCCACAAAACACACCAAAAGCAGCGAAGAAGACCCCCCGTAGCCTTTATTTAACCAGGTGAAAGCCCCTTGAGATCTCTTTTTCAAGGGTGACCTGCAGATGACCTCCATGGTTGCCCTTCTGTTTATTCTCCACGGTGGATTTAGCAACATGTAGTTCATGTAGTTCTCCATGTCCACTTGTTACTGATGGTTGTGGTAGAGGAGCTGTAGGTTTGGGTGAGCAGCAGAGGTGGGGAGAGGCAGGGCTCTGTTTCTCTTTTCTCTCCCTCCCCGAGGCGAGCGTGTGCTCCTGTTGTAAAAGGCAGGTGCACCGCATCCACTGCCACTCTGAGCCTGGCTCCCGAGCGGGACGTTCAATCTCTCCGGTTAGTCCACCAGCAGATGAAAAACACCCACCTCTCCGCCTCTTCCAAGGGACGAGGGGACCGTGCAGCAGAGTTTCAGTTAGATTTTTTTTGCACCGGTCAACATGTCCGTTTAAATCTTCCGGACAAAATTTGAAAAGTGCCGGTCAAAGGTCTTCTTTGTTATTTATTTAAAACAAATGAATAATGACTCTATATAATTATATAAGAATGAAACACGGAGCCTCTCTTTTCCTCCCCCTCTCCTGACAGCCCGTCAGTATCCGTCTCATGCAGCTGGCTGATCCAGTAATGAGTGACCCGACAGTAAAAATAAACTATAGGTCGTTTGAAAGGTAATTAAAATAGCTACGTTTTTTGAGGGCTCCGTTTTTGCGGTTTCGTTACGGCCTCGTGTGAACGAACCGCCCATAAGATAGAGAACTGTCGGATAACACCCGTTCCGTCTCCGTGTAAACGGAGCCTTAGTTGTTCAGCCTGCAGACAGACACGCCCCCAACGAGCTCTATGATGTTGTTTACCACAAAAAAAATATACATCTGCATACACCACGATTAAATACCACGCACGTACTACAATAAGTACAACTACCACTCCCTCTACTGAAACAAAAACACACACACACACGCGCTTAGACAAACACACACTTCTGCATTAAGGCGCTGACACACACACTGTCCTCTGCCAATTGAATGGGAATGTACATTCTCTAACAATAGTCTACATTTCCCACAATCCCGCAGGGCGACAAAGGATTTTAAAACAGAGCAGCGTCTCATTTTACTTTGAAAAACTATAGAAACGTTATCCGTACATCCTGCGGTTCAGACACACACACACACACACACACACACACACCTTTACAGACAAAAGAGAAGTAATAAGTAGGTGATAAGAGGACACGGTGTGTGTGAAGTGGAGTGAACTTTAACCATTGTTTCATTATTACTCACAGCTCACTGAGACAAACTGAACTGGAGTGGTGGAGGAAGTAATCAGATCATTACTAAAACCCCACTGTGAAACAAATAGTCTGCTACCAGCTGAAAGTCCTTAGAATAAAATAAAATAATGACCAATAGGATCAAACATATAATAAACATGAGATAAAAAAAGGTACGAGAGAATAAAGGTATACAAAAAATCACATCTAACAATTCGTGAGCAGGTCCTTTCTAAATGCGGATGTGTGTGTGTGTGTGTGTGTGTGTGTGTGTGTGTGTGTGTGTGTGTGTGTGTGTGTGTGTGTGTGTGTGTTCCAGCTTCAGAGGAATGAGGGTCCAGGTGTGTGTACATGTATATGTGTGTGAAAACAGGATGTTGAAAAAAGACAGAAGGGAACTGAGAAGACGACCCAGTCAGGAGGCAGACATCCTGCTCACACACTCACACACACGGTTAGACAAACACACACTTCTGTATCAAGGCGCTGACACACACACACACACACACACACACACACTGACCTCAGTCTTCTGTCACTTAACTGGGAATGTAAATAGGATTGTACATTCTCTAACAATAGCCTACATTTCCCACAGGGCCACAAATTATTTCGAAGCAACAAAGCAGCCACTCATTTTACTTTGAAAAAATATTTTTAAAAACTGTATTCGTACATCCTGCGGTTCAGACAGTAACAACAGCTTCAAATTAACATCAACCAGAGCCTGTTTTAGATTTGGCTGGACTTCTTTCAACACACACACACACACACACACACACACACACACACACACACACACACACCTCTAGTATACATCACTTCAGGGGACATTACATTGACTTACATGCTTTTCCTGGAGACTTATCCTAACCTTAACCATAACCAACACATGCCTAACCCTTAACCTAACCCTTACCCTTAACCTTACTCTAACCCTTACCCTAACCCTAACCAAGTCTTCACCCTAAAATTAATAATTCCCCTTATGGGGACCTCCAATTTGTCCCCATAAGGGAGGTGAGTCCCCACACGTGACTGTGTAGACAGATTTAGGTCCCCACAAGTATAGTAATGCTAGTCCACACACACACACCCCCACACACACTCCCCCACACACCCACACACACACACACACACACACACACGTTGTAATTGTTGGTGGATCCATCACAATGGTTATGTTCTTGCTCTATTATCAGATTCCTGCTGCTCCGGTTTCACTTTTTAATAATGTCTTTGGGTAAATAGACACTTTGGTGATTTAGTTCAGTTTGTAATCTGATATGTTTGAATGTTTGGACCTACAATAAAAGTAAAAGTGCTGGAGATTGTTTATAAATACAGAGTATCAAAGATCAGTCCACATTTCTTCAATAAAATACCATATACTGTCAAGTTGGGAAAAGGTGTTTTTAGAGCATAAATGGTCATGTTTCATTGTTTTAATCTTCATATTAAACATTAAAGGTGCAGCTTGACAGATACTAAGACATTTAAACTAAGAATAGGACATGTATTCAACCTTTAGGAAGCTCATTTGTTCCCCTTAACTCAACACTTGGTTTCTTTAAAGGGATAGTTTTCTATCCAAAGACTGCACACTCATTTCAATATCCAATACTGCTCTGACTTCTACCTCTGATCCCAATACTGTGTTAATATGGAAAACTGCTGATTTAAAGTATTCAGTCTGACTGCAACGTGATATTTAGAGTCAGCAAAAGCACGGACAGTGAAGGGTGAGAACAAGCAGCATGAATACGGGCGAACATGACAGAAATGTGCACTTGGTCTGCTCCTTTGTCTGAAGTCCTTTTGGGTTCTAGGTTTTTTTAATATCTGCAAAATACAGTATTTTACAGCAACGAATTAGCTTGTTGGGTACTGTATGTGTTTATAAAGCTATTCCAATTGTATTTTTGTTTGTAATTTGATTCACTAGCTTCTATGTTTCGTGCAAAGCTAATTTCCCTTGTCTAAATGATGCAATGGACTGCATTTCTGCTCCCATGAAACCATTTAAAATCCAGTTATTGTCCTGCAGGCTGAGCAAACAGTTTCATAACCAGTTCTTGAAAAGCAGCCTGTTTGGCATTAGGATCTGAAACTAGACCCCGAGGGCTTTGACCCCCCTGAAAAACTTCACTCCAGGTTTTGTCGCAGGACTCGAGGGAAGTGATCCGAGTTAAAGGTACACTCAGATAAAAAAAGACTGGATCCGTCTGCATTGTACTGCTACAGAATAATCCCTGTATTACATTACATCTCTCCATTAAACCAAATCCCTGCAGAGCTGAGACATGGGAACACATGTGCTTGTTCTACTTGGAAGACAAATACAAAGATGAAACCTTGCAAACTAACAACTGAGGAGTTGTGACTATAAAAGGGAAAGAAAAGTCGACTTTACTCCATTTATCTCCGTCTGTTTGTTATAAATACCTCTGAGACAGCAGGGGAAGCACAGGAATCCTCTGCAGCTGCAATCGCACGCTTACTAAGACTCAATGAACATGTGTGAGCAAAGATACATGAATGGTGGACTGATAGCATAACAGCACATGGAAAAACGAGGCCTCATTAATATCAAGAAACTTCAAAGTATATTATTGCACTGATACCATGGCCATTTGTCAAAGAAGAACATATTAAATCGTGATCTATTGGAAGTAGGGAGCATTGCAATAAGTAACCCAACATCTAACAGAAGTAACAGAGCTTTTGGTTTTTGTAAAAATTATTTTAAAGTCCTTTTTGCTGGTGTTTTTCTGCAATAGGTCATGATGATGTTAAACAGCCCTACATTCTTCTTCTAAAGTACAATAAATCCCTCCTAGTATAATATGTATTATGTCTAACCAGATGTGTAAACTATCCTGCAAGTAAAAGACTATGTTGACATCTCCACCTTCTTTCTCCTTGAGCTGCAGCAGCATGATACAGCAGAAAGAGATATACCTGCAGCATTATGATAAAGGGAGGGGGGATTAGCCTTGCTAGCTGCAGTTAGCATCTAAATCTGCCGATCTAAAGCCACCAGAAGGTTATTATGAAGCGGAGTGGGAAATCAATTTATGACGCCCTGAGGCGAGGTCGCCTGCCAGCAGCCGCACTGATAAAATCACCTGAAGGTTGAAACGCCGTGCTGGAGCGTTAGCCTTGTTAGCATAAATGGCTTCTAGGTTACAGATGTTCATTCCCCCATTATCCCTTCATTTGTAGGTGGTTATTATTATGAATTGAGTCACAAATAAAGCCTGGATTATCAAGTCTTTGGCTCAATCTTCAAAGTGACTTAGGCTGCCAAACTTTCTTTAAAAGCTGCTATATCAAAGCTACATCAAGAAGCATGTTAGCATGTAGCATGACGTGACAAAAAAAAATGCTAAATATTAGCATTAAAGAAACCTGATACAAATAAATCTCATGGGTAGTGTAGTTTTAATTCCTGTAGCTTAGCATGAAGTCTAAATGTTTGGTTATACCATTTATTATATCATAACCATCTCAAAGTGTACGCTTTTTAGGCTAAGGAATGAACTGTTAGCTGTTATACTCTTCAAGAAAAGCCGACTTTATGCCTAAAAGCTGAAATATAAGACTTTATATTTTCTACACTCAGATTTGAACTGTAGTCAGCGGCTTATCGAGTAACAACAGTCACCTTGGGAATGTCTACTGAATCTGATACTGAGCTAAACTGTTAGCCTAGCTTATCAGTTTTAAAGCTAAAGGGGCGACAGCAGCTTATTTCTTGGCCAGATAAGATGGAGGAGCACAGAGGTGGAGGAGGACGCCTCCTTGAACACGGCCTCCGTCACACCAGACGAGATCAGCATTGCAGCTCTGAGGCCAATAGAGATAACAGAGAGTGGCTGAGAGGAAGACAGAAGACACATCCCATCATGGACAAAAGTACGTCGACAAAGTGATGGACCTTGATCGGTTGCTCTGACAAATCCACATGCAGGTTTTGCTGGAAACCGGACACAAGACTGCGTGGCAATATTGTGTTTGGACCTAATTATAGGGCATCACTGTATTAGGCAAATAGTCGACTAATTGGTCATTTCTGGGGGGGGTTTGGGGGGTTTTCCTGACTTCATTGTCATTTTTCACAACTTGCTTTTACATTATTTGTTGTGCCGATATCAGTTATAGAGATCCCTCAAGGATATTAACTTTTTTTATTAATTGACCAAAGCTTAGTGTTCGTGAACAACGTTTTACTTACTAATACAAAAACGCTCCAGACCAATAGTAGAGAAGCAAAAGTAAAACATTACACTGACTTTCAATGGGAAGTTAAAATAAAGTGAATGTTCATGTTATTTAACTCCATTGCCCTTTTGAACAAACACCACTTTAACACAAATCTATCTAGTATTACTTATCTTGGAAGTTGAGGACAAGAAATCTAATTTAAACAACATTTTCTAAGTTTCAAAAAAGTTAAAAACAGAGGAAAGAAAGTTGATAATCGTAGACTATATGTCAAAGTTGAATCAGAAATGAAATCAACATTTGAACAGGAAGACCGCTGTGCTGTACATTTGAATAACACACCCCTAATCCACTGAATGTAGTAACCATTCGTTCTTGTTCAGCCATGTTATTTTAGAGGCAATTCGATTAAATAACCGTGTGAAGGAGGCGTGTGGCGCAGTGGATAGTGCGTTGGTGTTCGGATCAGGTGGTCACAGGTACAAACCCCACTGCAGTCAGCATGTCGTTGTGTCCCTGAGACACTTCAGCCCAAATTGCTCCTGTGGGGATTGCCCACAGTACTGAGTATGTAAGTCGCTTTGGATAAAAGCGTCTAACATGTCATGTAATGTTCGGACATACATGTTTTTAATTGGAAAAAGGTCAAATTGGACCCAAAAACAACAACAGGGTTGGGAATAAAATGCCATAGCTTGATGTGAATCGTAACAGGAAGCAGCTAAGTATAAGCGGTACTATATAGAATCTCCCTGCAGAGTTTAAACAGACCTCTCTCTGCGCTCGTTGTCACGTTGAGCTCATGTTGATCCAAACAGCAACAGCAGCATGAAGTGCAGCGCTGAGGGATGGAGGATAAAGCCGTAGATGGAGGAGTCATCTTTGTGGTTCCACTCAGCAGGTGGTCCTGTGAGGGGAACGTGATGACAGACGGACAGAGGAGCGCGTGGTATTCTGATAATGCAGCGCTGCTGGGAAACACTTGCAGGAAAAACCCTCCTGCCTCCCTGCCTTCATCTGAAATCATGATCCACTTGTTTTAAAAGCTTTCTGTTGCGAGGACCGGCAACAGGCCGGCTGCAACCGAAGAAAAGCAACTGTTGACATCGCTGGAAATGTATGGATGTTTATCACACTGCCAACAGAACCCAAGTGCAACAGATCCACGTCTAAATAACTGCAGAAACTAGGGGATAAGTGCTATGAAGTCTCACAACACCTTCCCTACAGGTCAAAGCACTCATAGATGCAGAACAAACCAAGACAACTGTTGCAATTTCGGTTAAACAACACTATTATACTATTATAACACAGAGACGGCCAGCTAACCAATCAGAGCAGACTGGGTTCTGGTTTCAGACAGAGGGTGAACAGAGGTGCTGCAGCACAGACAGTATGAGAACAATAAAGAGGTTTTTGAACAATAAAGCAGGGAGACATGTAGAGACACTACATACTGATATACACCTGAACATCAGCAGGAGAGGACTCTTTAAAGTAGAGACACTACATACTGATATACACCTGAACATCAGCAGGAGAGAGGACTCTTTAAAGTAGAGACACTACATACTGATATACACCTGAACATCAGCAGGAGAGGACTCTTTAAAGTAGAGACACTACATACTGATATACACCTGAACATCAGCAGGAGAGGACTCTTTAAAGTAGAGACACTACATACTGATATACACCTGAACATCAGCAGGAGAGGACTCTTTAAGTAGAGACCACTACATACTGATATACACCTGAACATCAGCAGGAGAGGACTCTTTAAAGTAGAGACACTACATACTGATATACACCTGAACATCAGCAGGAGAGGACTCTTTAAAGTAGAGACCACTACATACTGATATACACCTGAACATCAGCAGGAGAGGACTCTTTAAAGTAGAGAGACACTACATACTGATATACACCTGAACATCAGCAGGAGAGGACTCTTTAAAGTAGAGACACTACATACTGATATACACCTGAACATCAGCAGGAGGAGGACTCTTTAAAGTAGAGACACTACATACTGATATACACCTGAACATCAGCAGGAGAGGACTCTTTAAAGTAGAGACACTACATACTGATATACACCTGAACATCAGCAGGAGAGGACTCTTTTAAAGTAGAGACACTACATACTGATATACACCTGAACATCAGCAGGAGAGGACTCTTTAAAGTAGAGACACTACATACTGATATACACCTGAACATCAGCAGGAGAGGACTCTTTAAAGTAGAGACACTACATACTGATATACACCTGAACATCAGCAGGAGAGGACTCTTTAAAGTAGAGACACTACATACTGATATACACCATATATATGTCTCCATGAGACTCAAACCTCCAGCCTTTTAATCTCCATACATTTGTTTTGTTGTCTGAAACATTATGGACATATGTTCAAATAAATCCTGTGTACAGACCCCCCCTCCCCCCACCCCCCCTCCCCCCTCCCCTTCGACCTCCTGTGTTTCCTCCTTTATTTCATCTCCGAGTGTTTCCCTCTCTTGCTTCCTTCGTCTGACCTCGATATCTGACAGACTGTCCACCACATCCAGACCACACTTAGAGGAACACACACACACACACACACACACACACCACACACACACACACCACACACACACACACACACCACACACACACACACACACACACACACACACACACACACACACCACACACACCACACACACAACACACACACACACACACACACACACACACACACACACACACACACCACACACACACACACACACACACACACACACACACCCACACACACACACACCAACACACACACACACACACACACACCAGCTGGAAAAGCACTCAGGCCACACACACCCTGTTCCATTAAAGCCACAAAGCCATGGAACTCCCTTTTATCCCACACCAGAGCCCCCCCACATCAGAGCCCCCCCCACACCAGAGCCCCCCCACATCAGAGCCCCCCCACATCAGAGCCCCCCCACACCAGAGCCCCCCCCAGACTTTTATAATTTTCTCTTTGATGGAAAAAGGTGATACGCATCATGTGACTAATAAGCAGCATTTCACAAAGTGTGTCGTATGAATGCGCCTTTTCATAGTTCACTCTATGATTTATCAGATGTTTGTAGCGGTTCTAAAAACCATAATAAATACAGAAAATGTTAAATCAAAAAAAAGAATTAGACTAAATTAAATATGAAAGCCTTTAAAATGGTTCAACAAATAAACCCATGTGACTTTAAACATGACCTCAGAGCTGAGGAAGTGCACACTCCTCAAATCAGGTGTTAGCTGAAATGAATCAGTCACACACACACACACACACACACACACACACACAGAAGACCTTTAAGAGTTCTTATCTGTGGCTGTCACTCTGTGGATGTGTGAAGGGAGGAAACGAACGTCAAAAGTGTGCGAGGCAGGAGGTGCTGTGTGTGTGTGGTGTGTGTGTGTGTGTGTGTGTGTGTGTGTGTGTGTGTGTGTGTGTGTGTGTGTGTGTGTGTGTGTGTGTGTGTGTGTGTGTGTGTGTGGCCATTATAAGGGTAAGCCTCTCTAATGTCATGACAAACAGATAAACACACACACACACACACACACACACACACACATTGTCTTAACTTTTTAAATGCCTCTGTGATGTGCTGCAACCCATTTTCCCCTCGGGGACTAATAAACTACACTATCTCCACATGCTGTGTTAAAACGGTTTGGTTTACTTGACAAATTAGTCCGGATCAAATTAAAGAAAGTATTCACCAGAGATAATGTTCAGAGCATGCTTTAAGAGAACTAAGAGATGCCTTTGTCATCAACATACATGTTTAATTACTCATCACTTATTCTCAGCTGGACTGAAATCACTGGAAATGAAACTGATTGAGTTTTTGCAAAGACTGCATTTCCCATAAGCCCCTTGTGTCCTTTCACTATTCGCCATCAACTGATTACTTTAGTTTTATGTATTATAGGAGTCAAGGATATAGATGAGCATGTCTGTTAACTCTGCCACATTTACTTCTTATACTGTGTGTTCATTAAAGTTCCTCCTTTTTACGAGATAAACACAACATGTTCAGATTATTTCACCGACTGATAAATTGATCGTTTTGTCTTTGATTTATAAGAAAACAGGTACAGGTGCAATTCAGCACAGATACAATACTTTGTGACCAAAATAAGCATAAAATCAAATGAATGAAAGTCTTGCTTGTTAATAAGTATATATATTTACTGTTTGTGTTGTTTCTTTAGCTCATACACTGTTGTTTAAATGCTACTGTAACCAAACAATTCTCCAATAAGGGATCAATGAAGTAACTCCTATCAAATAAAGCAACTATTAATTGCAGTATTTGTTCCAATGCAACCAGCAGCCCTCTTACTTGTTTTGATCACTAACACAACATCACAGCCAGGCTTCTGTTTACCGTTCACACTACTAATATGTTCAGATGCTGATGGATATGGAAACAAATGGATATTTCTTTACCTGAGATCAAGTAGAAAGCAGCCGGTAGATAAATCTCCGCGTCTCTCTCTGTCCTCCAGACTGTCTGGCCTCACACTCAGACTGTGTCACCTTAAAAACGCTCCCCAGAAACACGGAGGCTGCGTCTCCATTATTCAGGTGGTGTGTGTGTGTGTGTGGTGTGTGTGGTGTGTGTGTGTGTGTGTGTGTGTGTGTGAATTAAATCTGCTGCATTATTAAATGTGTGGCACAGTAGTACAGAGTAGCTGGAACCCCCTGCTGATCCAAATTCTGTCACTTCACCTGCGCACTCAACTTCAGGGTGACCGGGCCCTTCTGTCCTCAACAACACACACATCACTTGGCTTAATACACCATACTCTCACACACCACCTCACCGTTGTGCGTAAACAATCTAATGCAGGAAACATCCCCAAGCAGAAAAGAAGGGTGTCGCCACTGACACAAAAGAAATCATAAAGAAGTAGACAACTCTCCACACACACACACACACACCACCACAGCACCACACACTACACCACACAACCAACACCACACACATACACACACCACACACCACACACACACACACACACATCACAACCACACACACACACACACATCACACACACGACCCACACACACACACTACCACACACCACCCCACACACCACACACACACTACACCACACACACACACACACACACCACACACACACACACACAACACATACACACACACAACAACACACACACACCACACACACACACACACACACACACACACACCCACACACACACACACACACACCACACACACACACACACACACACACACACTTGCTTAAACACATACTCTCACACACACTCACAGATGTGCTTAAACACATCTAATGCAGGAAACATCCCCAAGCAGAAATATGTGTCGCACTGCACAAAAGAAATCATAAAGAAGTAGACAACTCTCCACACACACACACACACACACACACACACACAGTGTGTTCTGAGTGCTGTTTCTCCTCCTGCAGGCAGACAGTCAGTGAAGTCGTTTAAAAGCTTCATTAAAACTGACCTGAACTCAGTGTTTCACGTTTAAAGAGCTCTGGAGCAAAATGTACACATGAAGTATTTTATCAGAGGAATAAATCGTAGTGTTGTCCACGAGCAGCCAAAAACAATAAAAGTGTTGCTTCAGGTACAAGAAACATGAAATACGATCCAAGAAATGCAGTTTAAAGACCTTTAAATCAGACCCTGAAACTCTGCAGAGGTTTAAATACTGAGACAGGATTTTACAGTTCTGGAAAGTTATCAAGGTAACAAACATTTGAGTGCCTGCAGTTTAAAACCGTGCCAAGTTTCTACGTTTCTACGTCTGTTATACACTCAAAAAGATCAGAAAATGGAGAGATTAATTATTTCAATATCAATTACAACATCGAAGCAGGTGACCTTTATCTAAACGTAATTGTTAGCCTGATACTTGGCCTGATACTTGGCCTGTGGTCAACACAAGCTGAAGATATTTTTATTCTACGACTTAAAATACGTCAGTAAATACCTAACTGGTGAATTATAAAGCGGCAGTTGCTAACAAGTGTATAAATGAGACGAGTAAACGTCATCACGCCCAACATTAGCCGCCTTTAGCTTAGCGGTGGTGACGTGAAGTCATGTGACCGTGCTATAGTTCCTTTATAGCCCAACGTTAGCCACCTTTAGCTTAGCGGTGGTGACGTGAAGTCATGTGACCGTGCTGTAGTTCCTTTATAGCCCAACATTAGCCGCCTTTAGCTTAGCGGTGGTGACGTGAAGTCATGTGACCGTGCTGTAGTTTCCTTTATAGCCCAACATTAGCAACCTTTAGCTTAGCGGTGGTGACGTGAAGTCATGTGACCGTGCTGTAGTTCCTTTATAGCCCAACATTAGCCGCCTTTAGCTTAGCGGTGGTGACGTGAAGTCATGTGACCGTGCTGTAGTTCCTTTATAGCCCAACATTAGCCACCTTTAGCTTAGCGGTGGTGACGTGAAGTCATGTGACCGTGCTGTAGTTCCTTTATAGCCCAACATTAGCCTCCTTTAGCTTAGCGGTGGTGACGTGAAGTCATGTGACCGTGCTGTAGTTCCTTTATAGCCCAACGTTAGCCACCTTTAGCTTAGGGGTGGTGACGTGAAGTCATGTGACCGTGCTGTAGTTCCTTTATAGCCCAACATTAGCCGCCTTTAGCTTAGCGGTGGTGACGTGAAGTCATGTGACCGTGCTATAGTTCCTTTATAGCCCAACGTTAGCCACCTTTAGCTTAGGGGTGTGACGTGAAGTCATGTGACCGTGCTGTAGTTCCTTTATAGCCCAACATTAGCCACCTTTAGCTTAGCGGTGGTGACGTGAAGTCATGTGACCATGCTGTAGGTCCTTTATAGCCCAACATTAGCCACCTTTAGCTTAGCGGTGGTGACGTGAAGTCATGTGACCGTGCTGTAGTTCCTTTATAGCCCAACATTAGCCACCTTTAGCTTAGCGATGGTGACGTGAAGTCATGTGACCATGCTGTAGGTCCCTTATAGCCCACATTAGCCACCTTTAGCTTAGCGGTGGTGACGTGAAGTCATGTGACCGTGCTGTAGTTCCTTTATAGCCCAACATTAGCCACCTTTAGCTTAGCGGTGGTGACGTGAAGTCATGTGACCTTGCTGTAGGTCCTTTTAGCCCAACATTAGCCACCTTTAGCTTAGCGGTGGTGACGTGAAGTCATGTGACCGTGCTGTAGTTCCTTTATAGCCCAACATTAGCCACCTTTAGCTTAGCGGTGGTGACGTGAAGTCATGTGACCGTGCTGTAGTTCCTTTATAGCCCCATTAGCCGCCTTTAGCTTAGCGGTGGTGACGTGAAGTCATGTGACCGTGCTGTAGGTCCTTTATAGCCTAATGTTAGAGGGAATCCTTGTGAGGCTAACTTCCTGGTCGGCCTACAAAAATATGTCATCACTGCACGACTATATAATCAAGAGGTTTCTAACGTGGGAAACAACAAGTCTTTGACTTTGACCTCTGACCTCTGCAGGAGAAAAGACGTTCAGTTCACTTGAGGATAGAGTTAGCAGGCTGGCAGTAACATCTCTGCTTCTGTTAGAGAAGGATTTTTTCTTCAGCGGTTGGCTTCCTGTGTTTAGGTTGGATCACTTTCCTCCTCACTCACTCTTTCCTCGTCTTTCCTTTCCTTTGACATTCCTTCCTCTCACTATTTTAAACCCTCTTTATTCTCCCCAGAGGTGGTAGAAGTACTCAGATCTTGTTCTTGAGTAAAATAGAAGTACTCAGATATTGTTCTTGATCAAAGTAGAAGTACTCAGATCTTGTACTTGAGTAAAAGTAGAAGTACTCAGATCTTACTTGAGTAAAGGTAGAAGTACCAGAGTGTAGGAATACTCTGTTCCAGTAAAAGTCCTGCATTCAAAATGGTTCCTCAAGTGAAAGTAGGAAAGTATTCTCATCAAATATAGTGAAAGACAGTGAAAGTAGTCGTTGTGCAGATTGGTCCATTTCAGAAATATATATATATGATTGTTTTATAATGATTGATCATTAAAGTGTTCTCAAAGGTGAAGGGCAGCTAGTCTGAATGGCTTTGTAGACTGCAGGGTAGCTGGTGAATTTACTCCAGGTGGAACTAAAGTCTGATTTAACACTTGATTAGATTTCAC
>CADEHL010001523.1:0-92115 GCA_902827135.1 Harpagifer antarcticus
TATGCTTAAATTATGACTCTTAATGTCAGTTGTGATTTTGAGGCTATTAAGTGAACAAGCTGTGTGTTAGCATTTTACAGATTTATGCTTAATTCTCTCGGAAAGTTACTGAAAGGATCACTTTTGTTTAAAAGTTGACCACTACCATAAAGCACGTCTGTTTATTAGATTTGTCGTCAAGCATCTGACTCTTAATGTCAGTTTGTGATTTTGATGCTATTCAGTGAAACAAAGCTGTTTTTAGCATTGACAGATTTATGCTTAAAATTCTGACTCTTAATGTCAGTTTGTTGATTTTGGAGGCTATTCAGTGAAACAAGGCTGTTGTTGAGCATTTGAAGATTTATGCTTAAATTCTGTCAGAAAGTTACTGAAAGATACAATTTTGTGTTTAAAAAGCTTGACCACTACCATGAAAGCACTCTGTTTTTAAATTAGATTTCGTCAAGCATCTGACTCTTAATGTCAGTTTGTGATTTTGAGGCTATTTCAGTGAAACAGGCTGGTTTGAGCTTAAATTCTCTCGGAAAGTTACTGAAAGATACACTTTTGTGTTTAAAAGTTGACCACTACATGAAAGCACTCTGTTTTATTAGATTTCGTCAAGCATCTGACTCTTAATGTCAGTTTGTGATTTTGAGGCTATTTCAGTGAAACAAAGCTGTTTTTAGCATTTGACAGATTTATGCTTAAATTAAGACTCTTAATGGCAGTGTGTGATTTTGAGGCTATTTCAGTGAAACAAGGCTGTTGTGAGCATTTGACAGATTTATGCTTAAATTCTCTCAGAAAGTTACTGAAAGATACACTTTTGTGTTTAAAAGCTGTCCACTACCATGAAAGCACTCTGTTTTATTCAATTTCGTCAAGCATCTGACTCTTAATGTCAGTTTGTGATTTTGAGGCTAATTCAGTGAAACAAGGCTGTTGTGAGCATTTGACAGATTTATGCTTAATATCTCTCAGAAAGTTACTGAAAGATACACTTTTGTGTTTAAAAGTTGACCACTACCATGAAAGCACTCTGTTTTATTCAATTTCGTCAAGCATCTGACTCTTAATGTCAGTTTGTGATTTTGAGGCTAATTCAATGAAACAAGGCTGTTGTGAGCATTTGACAGATTTATGCTTAAATTCTCTCAGAAAGTTACTGAAAGATACAATTTTGTGTTTAAAAGTTGACCACTACCATGAAGCACTCTGTTTTATTAGATTTCGTCAAGCATCTGACTCTTAATGTCAGTTTGTGATTTTGAGGCTATTTCAGTGAAACAAAGCTGTTTTTAGCATTTGACAGATTTATGCTTAAATTCTGACTCTTAATGTCAGTTTGTGATTTTGAGGCTAATTCAGTGAAACAAGGCTGTTGTGAGCATTTGACAGATTTATGCTTAAATTCTGTCAGAAAGTTACTGAAAGATACACTTTTGTGTTTAAAAGCTGACCACTACCATGAAAGCACTCTGTTTTATTAGATTTCGTCAAACATCTGACTTTTAATGTCAGTTTGTGATTTTGAGGCTAATTCAGTGAAACACGGCTGTTGTGAGCATTTGACAGATTTATGCTTAAATTCTCTCAGAAAGTTACTGAAAGATACACTTTTGTGTTTAAAAGCTGACCACTACCATGAAAAGCACTCTGTTTTATTAGATTTCGTCACATCTGACTCTTAATGTCAGTTTGTGATTTTGAGGCTATTTCAGTGAAACAAGGCTGTTTTTGAGCTTACATTTTCTCTCAGAAAGTTCTGAGAGATACACTTTTGTGTTTAAAAGTTGACCACTACCATGAAAGCACTCTGTTTTATTAGATTTCGTCAAGCATCTGACTCTTAATGTCAGTTTGTGATTTGAGCTATTTCAGTGAAACAGACTGTTTTGAGCTTAAATTCTCTCGGAAAGTTACTGAAAGATACCCTTTTGTGTTTAAAAGCTGACCACTACCATGAAAGCACTCGTTTTATTAAATGTCGTCAAGCATCTACTATTAATGTCAGTTTGTGATTTTGAGGCTAATTCAGTGAAACAAGGCTGTTGTGAGCATTTGAAGATTTTGCTTACATTCTCTCAGAAAGTTACTGAAAGATACACTTTTGTGTTTAAAAGCTGACCACTACCATGAAAGCACTCTGTTTTATTAGATTTCATCAAGCATCTGACTCTTAATGTCAGTTTGTGATTTTGAGGCTATTTCAGTGAAACAAAGCTGTTTTTAGCATTTGACAGATTTATGCTTAAATTCTGACTCTTAATGTCAGTTTGTGATTTTGAGGCTAATTCAGTGAAACAAGGCTGTTGTGAGCATTTGACAGATTTATGCTTAAATTCTGTCAGAAAGTTACTGAAAGATACACTTTTGTGTTTAAAAGCTGACCACTACCATGAAAGCACTCTGTTTTATTAGATTTCGTCAAACATCTGACTTTTAATGTCAGTTTGTGATTTTGAGGCTAATTCAGTGAAACACGGCTGTTGTGAGCATTTGACAGATTTATGCTTAAATTCTCTCAGAAAGTTACTGAAAGATACACTTTTGTGTTTAAAAGCTGACCACTACCATGAAAGCACTCTGTTTTATTAGATTTCGTCAAGCATCTGACTCTTAATGTCAGTTTGTGATTTTGAGGCTATTTCAGTGAAATAAGGCTGTTTTGAGCTTACATTTTCTCAGAAAGTTACTGAAAGATACACTTTTGTGTTTAAAAGTTGACCACTACCATGAAAGCACTCTGTTTTATTAGATTTCGTCAAGCATCTGACTCTTAATGTCAGTTTGTGATTTTGAGGCTATTTCAGTGAAACAGACTGTTTTGAGCTTAAATTCTCTCGGAAAGTTACTGAAAGATACACTTTTGTGTTTAAAAGCTGACCACTACCATGAAAGCACTCTGTTTTATTAAATGTCGTCAAGCATCTGACTATTAATGTCAGTTTGTGATTTTGAGGCTAATTCAGTGAAACAAGGCTGTTGTGAGCATTTGACAGATTTATGCTTACATTCTCTCAGAAAGTTACTGAAAGATACACTTTTGTGTTTAAAAGCTGACCACTACCATGAAAGCACTCTGTTTTATTAGATTTCGTCAAGCATCTGACTCTTAATGTCAGTTTGTGATTTTGAGGCTATTTCAGTGAAATAGGCTGTTTTGAGCTTCAATTCTCTCGGAAAGTTACTGAAAGATACACTTTTGTGTTTAAAAGCTGACCACTACCATGAAAGCACTCTGTTTTATTAAATTTCGTCAAGCATCTGACTCTTAATGTCAGTTTGTGATTTTGAGGCTATTTCAGGGAAACAGGCTGTTTTGAGTTTAAATTCTCTCAGAAAGTTACTGAAAGATACACTTTTGTGTTTAAAAGCTGACCACTACCATGAAAGCACTCTGTTTTATTAGATTTCGTCAAGCATCTGACTCTTAATGTCAGTTTGTGATTTTGAGGCTAATTCAGTGAAACAAGGCTGTTGTGAGCATTTGACAGATTTATGCTTAAATTCTCTCAGAAAGTTACTGAAAGATACACTTTTGTGTTTAAAAGCTGACCACTACCATGAAAGCACTCTGTTTTATTAGATTTCGTCAAGCATCTGACTCTTAATGTCAGTTTGTGATTTTGAGGCTATTTCAGTGAAACAGGCTGTTTTGAGCTTAAATTATCTCGGAAAGTTACTGAAAGATACACTTTTGTGTTTAAAAGCTGACCACTACCATGAAAGCACTCTGTTTTATTACATTTCGTCAAGCATCTGACTCTTAATGTCAGTTTGTGATTTTGTGGCTATTTCAGTGAAACAAAGCTGTTTTGAGCTTAAATTTTCTCAGAAAGTTACTGAAAGATACACTTTTGTGTATAAAAGCTGACCACTACCATGAAAGCACTCTGTTTTATTACATTTCGTCAAGCATCTGACTCTTAATGTCAGTTTGTGATTTTGAGGCTATTTCAGTGAAACAAGGCTGTTTTGAGCTTAAATTCTCTCAGAAAGTTACTGAAAGATACACTTTTGTGTTTAAAAGCTGACCACTACAATGAAAGCACTCTGTTTTATTAAATGTCGTCAAGCATCTGACTATTAATGTCAGTTTGTGATTTTGAGGCTAATTCAGTGAAACAAGGCTGTTGTGAGCATTTGACAGATTTATGCTTACATTCTCTCAGAAAGTTACTGAAAGATACACTTTTGTGTTTAAAAGCTGACCACTACCATGAAAGCACTCTGTTTTATTAGATTTCGTCAAGCATCTGACTCTTAATGTCAGTTTGTGATTTTGAGGCTATTTCAGTGAAATAGGCTGTTTTGAGCTTCAATTCTCTCGGAAAGTTACTGAAAGATACACTTTTGTGTTTAAAAGCTGACCACTACCATGAAAGCACTCTGTTTTATTACATTTCGTCAAGCATCTGACTCTTAATGTCAGTTTGTGATTTTGAGGCTATTTCAGGGAAACAGGCTTTTTTGAGCTTAAATTCTCTCAGAAAGTTACTGAAAGATACACTTTTGTGTTTAAAAGCTGACCACTACCATGAAAGCACTCTGTTTTATTAGATTTCGTCAAGCATCTGACTCTTAATGTCAGTTTGTGATTTTGAGGCTAATTCAGTGAAACAAGGCTGTTGTGAGCATTTGACAGATTTATGCTTAAATTCTCTCAGAAAGTTACTGAAAGATACACTTTTGTGTTTAAAAGCTGACCACTACCATGAAAGCACTCTGTTTTATTAGATTTCGTCAAGCATCTGACTCTTAATGTCAGTTTGTGATTTTGAGGCTATTTCAGTGAAACAGGCTGTTTTGAGCTTAAATTATCTCGGAAAGTTACTGAAAGATACACTTTTGTGTTTAAAAGCTGACCACTACCATGAAAGCACTCTGTTTTATTACATTTCGTCAAGCATCTGACTCTTAATGTCAGTTTGTGATTTTGTGGCTATTTCAGTGAAACAAGGCTGTTTTGAGCTTAAATTTTCTCAGAAAGTTACTGAAAGATACACTTTTGTGTATAAAAGCTGACCACTACCATGAAAGCACTCTGTTTTATTACATTTCGTCAAGCATCTGACTCTTAATGTCAGTTTGTGATTTTGAGGCTATTTCAGTGAAACAAGGCTGTTTTGAGCTTAAATTCTCTCAGAAAGTTACTGAAAGATACACTTTTGTGTTTAAAAGCTGACCACTACCATGAAAGCACTCTGTTTTATTAGATTTCGTCAAGCATCTGACTCTTAATGTCAGTTTGTGATTTTGAGGCTAATTCAGTGAAACAACGCTGTTGTGAGCATTTGACAGATTTATGCTTAAATTCTGTCAGAAAGTTACTGAAAGATACACTTTTGTGTTTAAAAGCTGACCACTACCATGAAAGCACTCTGACATTAAGAGTCAGATGATTGACGAAATCTAATAAAACAGTTTGTGATTTTGAGGCTAATTCAGTGAAACAAGGCTGTTGTGAGCATTTGACAGATTTATGCTTAAATTCTGACTCTTAATGTCAGTTTGTGATTTTGAGGCTAATTCAGTGAAACAAGGCTGTTGTGAGCATTTGACAGTTTTATGCTTAAATTCTGTCAGAAAGTTACTGAAAGATACACTTTTGTGTTTAAAAGCTGACCACTACCATGAAAGCACTCTGTTTTATTAAATTTCGTCAAGCATCTGACTCTTAATGTCAGTTTGTGATTTTGAGGCTATTTCAGTGAAACAGGCTGTTTTGAGCTTAAATTATCTCGGAAAGTTACTGAAAGATACACTTTTGTGTTTAAAAGCTGACCACTACCATGAAAGCACTCTGTTTTATTAGGTTTCGTCAAGCATCTGACTCTTAATGTCAGTTTGTGATTTTGTGGCTATTTCAGTGAAACAAGGCTGTTTTGAGCTTAAATTTTCTCAGAAAGTTACTGAAAGATACACTTTTGTGTATAAAAGCTGACCACTACCATGAAAGCACTCTGTTTTATTAAATTTCGTCAAGCATCTGACTCTTAATGTCAGTTTGTGATTTTGAGGCTATTTCAGTGAAACAAGGCTGTTTTGAGCTTAAATTCTCTCAGAAAGTTACTGAAAGATACACTTTTGTGTTTAAAAGCTGACCACTACAATGAAAGTACTCTGTTTTATTAAATGTCGTCAAGCATCTGACTATTAATGTCAGTTTGTGATTTTGAGGCTAATTCAGTGAAACAAGGCTGTTGTGAGCATTTGACAGATTTATGCTTAAATTCTCTCGGAAAGTTACTGAAAGATACACTTTTGTGTTTAAAAGCTGACCACTACCATGAAAGCACTCTGACATTAAGAGTCAGATGCTTGACGAAATCTAATAAAACAGTTTGTGATTTTGAGGCTAATTCAGTGAAACAAGGCTGTTGTGAGCATTTGACAGATTTATGCTTAAATTCTGACTCTTAATGTCAGTTTGTGATTTTGAGGCTATTTCAGTGAAACAAGGCTGTTTTGAGCTTAAATTCAATCGGAAAGTTACTGAAAGATACACTTTTGTGTTTAAAAGCTGACCACAACCATGAAAGCACTCTGTTGTATTAGATTTCGTCAAGCATCTGACTCTTAATGTCAGTTTGTGATTTTGAGGCTAATTCAGTGAAACCAGGCTGTTGTGAGCATTTGACAGATTTATGCTTAAATTCTGACTCTTAATGTCAGTTTGTGATTTTGAGGCTAATTCATTGAAACAAGGCTGTTGTGAGCATTTGACAGATTTATGCTTAAATTCTGTAAGAAAGTTACTGAAAGATACACTTTTGTGTTTAAAAGCTGACCACTACCATGAAAGCACTCTGTTTTATTAGATTTCGTCAAGCATCTGACTCTTAATGTCAGTTTGTGATTTTGAGGCTATTTCAGTGAAACAGGCTGTTTTGAGCTTAAATTATCTCGGAAAGTTACTGAAAGATACACTTTTGTGTTTAAAAGCTGACCACTACCATGAAAGCACTCTGTTTTATTAAATTTCGTCAAGCATCTGACTCTTAATGTCAGTTTGTGATTTTGAGGCTATTTCAGGGAAACAGGCTGTTTTGAGTTTAAATTCTCTCAGAAAGTTACTGAAAGATACACTTTTGTGTATAAAAGCTGACCACTACCATGAAAGCACTCTGTTTTATTAGATTTCGTCAAGCATCTGACTCTTAATGTCAGTTTGTGATTTTGAGGCTATTTCAGTGAAACAGGCTGTTTTGAGCTTAAATTCTCTCGGAAAGTTACTGAAAGATACACTTTTGTGTTTAAAAGCTGACCACTACCATGACATTTCTGGGTGACTTTGTCAGTTTATGGAGCTTAGCCCACAATTCCCGGAGGTTACAGGCCGAATTTGGGAGCTCATAGGCGGCCTGCCATGCGCCCCCACCCGTGGAAAGCAAAAAAAAGTAAAGAAAACGGTCAATTATATCTTAAAACAATCAAAAATGAAGTTTTTGAAGGAGGAGGGGCTCAAAACAGCTCAAGTCTTCGGCGCTTCCGGCGGAAGCCCCGGACATATTTTCACTCCCCCGTTTCAATTTACAACGGAGAGGGGATTTGAGACCTCCCTTCCTCCGTCAAATAAATCTATTCATGTTTTCCAAGCTACAATCTGCATGAAATCGGAACCCGGTTTTTGAGAGCACTTAGAAAAAAACCGGCTGTTTCACATCATGGAGGAATGTGTCCGTTACATGAGTGCTTTGGCTCGGATACAATTGTTGCCTGGAGGACCCCAATCATGGTTCTTAACAAAGTTAAAGTGCCTCTGGAGGAATGCAAGGGGAGATGTCACGGAATTATGAGGCACTATTTTCTGATACATTTTCTGATACATGAGGCACTATTTTCTGATACATTTTATCCATTTTCACCCTTTTCACCATGAAAGCACTCTGTTTTATTAGATTTCGTCAAGCATCTGACTCTTAATGTCAGTTTGTGATTTTGAGGCTATTTCAGTGAAACAAGGCTGTTTTGAGCTTAAATTCTCTCGGAAAGTTACTGAAAGATACACTTTTGTGTTTAAAAGCTGACCACTACCAAGAAAGCACTCTGTTTTATTAGATTTCGTCAAGCATCTGACTCTTAATGTCAGTTTGTGATTTTGAAGCTATTTCAGTGAAACAAGGCTGTTTTGAGCTTAAATTCTCTCAGAAAGTTACTGAAAGATACACTTTTGTGTTTAAAAGCTGACCACTACCATGAACGCACTCTGTTTTATTAGATTTCGTCAAGCATCTGGTCAGCTTGTAAACACAAAAGTGTATCTTTCAGTAACTTTCTGAGATAATTTTAGAAAACAGCCTTGTTTCACTGAAATAGCCTCAAAATCACACACTGCCATTAAGAGTCAGAATTTAAGCATAAATCTGTCAAATGCTCAAAACAGCCTTGTTCCACTGAAATAGCCTCAAAATCACAAATTGCCATTAAGAGTCAGAATCCTAACGAAATCTACTCAAACAGAGTGCTTTCATGGTAGTGGTCAAGTTAAGTTAACTTTTGGAAGAACCATAGAAAAGGGTGAAAATGGATAAAATGTATCCGAAAATAGTGCCTCATATGCGGGTAAAGTCCCCTGACAACTCCCCTTGCATTCCTCCAGAGGCAGAAAAAGTTTAAGTTAACTTTTGGAAGAACCATAGAAAAGGGTGAAAATGGATAAAAATGTATCCGAAAATAGTGCCTTATATGCGGGTAAAGTCCCCTGACAACTCCCCTTGCATTCCTCCAGAGGCAGAAAAAGTTTAAGTTAACTTTTGGAAGAACCATAGAAAAGGGTGAAAATGGATAAAATGTATCAGAAAATAGTGCCTCATATGCGGGTAAAGTCCCCTGACAACTCCCCTTGCATTCCTCCAGAGGCAGAAAAAGTTTAAGTTAACTTTTGGAAGAACCATAGAAAAGGGTGAAAATGGATAAAATGTATCCGAAAATAGTGCCTCATATGCGTGTAAAGTCCCCTGACAACTCCCCTTGCATTCCTCCAGAGGCAGAAAAAGTTTAAGTTAACTTTTGGAAGAACCATAGAAAAGGGTGAAAATGGATCAAATGTATCCGAAAATAGTGCCTCATATGCGGGTAAAGTCCCCTGACAACTCCCCTTGCATTCACCCAGAGGCAGAAAAAGTCAGTTAACTTTTGGAAGAACCATAGAAAAGGGTGAAAATGGATAAAATGAATCAGAAAATAGTGCCTCATAATTCCGTGACATCTCCCCTTGCATTCCTCCAGAGGCACTTTAACTTTGTTAAGAACCATGATTGGGGTCCTCCAGGCAACAATTGTATCCGAGCCAAAGCACTCATGTAACGGACACATTCCTCCATGATGTGAAACAGCCGGTTTTTTTCTAAGTGCTCTCAAAAACCGGGTTCCGATTTCATGCAGATTGTAGCTTGGAAAACATGAATAGATTTATTTGACGGAGGAAGGGAGGTCTCAAATCCCCTCTCCGTTGTAAATTGAAACGGGGGAGTGAAAATATGTCCGGGGCTTCCGCCGGAAGCGCCGAAGACTTGAGCTGTTTTGAGCCCCTCCTCCTTCAAAAACTTCATTTTTGATTGTTTTAAGATATAATTGACCGTTTTCTTTACTTTTTTTTGCTTTCCACGGGTGGGGGCGCATGGCAGGCCGCCTATGAGCTCCCAAATTCGGCCTGTAACCTCCGGGAATTGTGGGCTAAGCTCCATAAACTGACAAAGTCACCCAGAAATGTCATTTTAATAGCCCAAAAATATATAATACAAATACATTTAAATAGTAAAAGGTACAATTGTGCTCCTAATTTGATTTATGATAGTGAATAAAAATCATTTTCATTTGAATCACAGGAATCTGTCCATTTCATGTACATTTGACTCATGAAATGTACAAGAACATAAGGGCAGCAGAGTCCCTGCTGTCCCTGCTGTAAGCAGGGTCCCACGGTCCCAGGCAGAGCTTCAGGGTGATGCACATGGCTTTCTTACCCAGGAAGAAGAGTGTGGAAGCTGGGTAAAGTGTTCATGCAGCCCCTCCATAACGGTAATAATGGTTAGAAATCATTTCATGGGCAGAAAGCTGTTTTTGACTCATGAAATGGACAGGAATCTGTCCATTTCATCCACATTTGACTCATGAAATGTACAAGAACATAAGGGCAGCAGAGTCCCTGCTGTCCCTGCTGTAAGCAGGGTCCCACGGTCCCAGGCAGAGCTCCAGGCTGATGCACAGGGTCCCACGGTCCCAGGCAGAGCTCCAGGCTGATGCACAGGGTCCCACGGTCCCAGGCAGAGCTCCAGGCTGATGCACAGGGTCCCACTGTCCCAGGCAGAGCTCCAGGCTGATGCACAGGGTCCCACGGTCCCAGGCAGAGCTCCAGGCTGATGAACATGGCTTTATTACCCCGGAATGAGGGTGTGAAAGCTGGGTAAAGTGTTCCTGCAGCTCTCCATAATGGTAATAATGGTTAGAAATCATTTCCAGGGCCTGTTTTTGACTCATGAAATGTACATGAAATGGACAGGAATCTTTCCATTTCATGTACATTTGACTCATGAAATGTACAAGAACATAAGGGCAGCAGAGTCCCTGCTGTAAGCAGGGTCCCACTGTCCCAGGCAGAGCTCCAGGGTGATGCACATGGCTTTATTACCCCGGAATGAGGGTGTGAAAGCTGGGTAAAGTGTTCCAGCAGCCCCTCCATAACGGTAATAATGGTTAGAAATCATTGCCTGTTTTTGACTCGTAAAATGTACATGAAATGGACAGGAATCTGTCCATTTCATGTACATTTGACTCATGAAATGTACAAGAACATAAGGGCAGCAGAGTCCCTGCTGTAAGCAGAGTCCCTGCTGTAAGCAGGGTCCCACTGTCCCAGGCAGAGCTCCAGGGTGATGCACATGGCTTTATTACCCCGGAATGAGGGTGTGAAAGCTGGGTAAAGTGTTCCTGCAGCCCCTCCATAACGGTAATAATGGTTAGAAATCATTTCCAGGGCCTGTTTTTGACTCATGAAATGTACAAGAACATAAGGGCAGCAGAGTCCCTGCTGGAAGCAGAGTCCCACTGTCCCAGGCAGAGCTCCAGGGTGATGCACATGGCTTTATTACCCCGGAATGAGGGTGTGAAAGCTGGGTAAATCCTGCAGCCCCTCCATAACGGTAATAATGGTTAGAAATCATTTCCAGGGCCTGTTTTTGACTCATGAAATGTACAAGAACATAAGGGCAGCAGAGTCCCTGCTGTAAGCAGGGTCCCACTGTCCCAGGCAGAGCTCCAGGGCGATGCACATGGCTTTATTACCCCGGAATGAGGGTGTGAAAGCTGGGTAAAGTGTTCCTGCAGCCCCTCCATAACGGTAATAATGGTTAGAAATCATTTCCAGGGCCTGTTTTTGACTCATGAAATGTACAAGAACATAAGGGCAGCAGAGTCCCTGCTGTAAGCAGGGTCCCACTGTCCCAGGCAGAGCTCCAGGGTGATGCACATGGCTTTATTACCCCGGAATGAGGGTGTGAAAATGGATAAATTGTACCCCAAAATAGTGTCTCTTAAGGAGGATATAGTCCCCTGACAACTCCCGTTACATTCCTCCAGAGTCAGAAAAAGTCTAAGTTAACTTTTGGAAGAACCAGAAAAAAGGGGTGAAAATGGATAAATTGTACCCCAAAATAGTGTCTCTTAAGGAGGATATAGTCCCCTGACAACTCCCGTTACATTCCTCCAGAGTTAGAAAAAGTCTAAGTTAACTTTTGGAAGAACCAGAAAAAAGGGGTGAAAATGGATAAATTGTACCCCAAAATAGTGTCTCTTAAGGCGGGTAAAAGTTACGTGAATATGGGGTGAAGTATATGGACACTTGAGCACCAGCAAGAACCCCACCTCCATAACCTTGTGCACCAGGCGAACCTGTGTACCCACACTTAAGCACTCCCCCACGGACTACACCAAGAGGGAACACCGGTCAGAAGTTCGTGCCCCTGAATAACGTTAAAACTGTTATGCATTGAGGATTTTAGTCCGAGACGAGTGCTTATCTGCGGGTATCTTGTGTCAGCTTCGTGGACCCCAATTTCAAAGGAAATGTCCATGATATTGACAAACATATTTATATACAGAATGATGATTATTTTACCCTCAGACACATGCATAGAGCCCCCCCAAGTGTTGGTTTACAGTTGGTACAGGGACTTTGCATTATAAGTGGACGTACATTTCCATTGCGCGGACATTTGTACATTTGAAGGACAAATCCCATGTTAACTCTGTCCATAAGGCAGACCTTTTCCTTACATGCCACTAACTCGATAATTGTGGAGATTTACCGGAAACGTCTCGGTCGAACGGGAAAGAACTATCGGGTATCAGCTGTATAAATATTGTTCATTAAGTGAAGGGAATGCGGAAGTGGGCGGTACCTCTGTGGTGCAATACTACGGTGGCCGAAAAGTGTTTTACCTCTATGGTCGGCTACAATAGGTAAATGTAAATATTACAGTAATAGTGTACTTACATTGTGTGGGTGTAACATAGTTAAATAGGAGAGAGATATAGAGACTCCTGTCCCTCCTCCCCATTTTATTTTGAGTTGTGCATTGTTATTTGTGCTTGAGAAACATTCCGCTTGAACGTTATATTTTAATGAACTTAGTAGTAAATATTGTCCTATATTTCTTTCCGATTTCATAGCTGCCTGGGCCTAGCAGCAAGAACCTCCATCTGTGCCTGCACCCAGGTCAAGATCTACCGTGGCTCATGGGCCTTCACCAGAGCCATCATCACCAAGGACGAGAGGACCAGCATCACTACAGCAGCCTCCACCTCCATCTGTGCCTGCCACAAGATTAAGATACACCTCGGTACAAAGGCCTCCACCACAGCCATCACGATCAACCCAGCCAGCAAAGAAGTCTCGTCTAGCACACCTCCCTCCCTCCGACACAGCCACCAGCCATGCACCATCACCCCCACCTACACAGCAGCCAGACCCACTGTCTTGGAAGACAGACAAAGACCATGGCACTGCTCCCCCTGTCTTTACATTTATAATGAATAGTTGGTTGAGAAAGTTCTGATATTGTCAGGGTTCGTACAGTCATTAAAAACCTGGAAAAGTCATGGAATGCAATATTTTTCCCAAAGTTTTGGAAAAGTCATGGAAATATAACTAAAGTTGCATCAAATATAATATATATGTTATCAAATCGCCAAAATAGTAATAGTATAATGATAATAAATATTGTATCGTATAATGAAACGTAAAATGGCAACTGTGGCAGTATTTCGCTGGTGAAAGATGTTTACAATCAAGCCCTCTAGTCTACAGGAGCTACTATTTGATATAAAGATGCCAGGGAAGTGCAGTTTTAACAATGTATGGCTTCTAAAGAATAAGTACCAATTGTGGTTATCAAAAGACATTGACCCAAGACGTGCTAAATGCAAACTGTGTTGAAACATATTCGATATTTCGAATATGGGCGAGGCAGCGCATGCTAGCCACATGAAAGAGTCATTTTGGTCATGGAAAACTCATTGAAAATCATTGGTGAAAAAGTGTATGAACCCTGTATTGTAAATATTGAGATTTTACAGTTTCTTATGTTAACATAAATAGTTGGTTGAATAAAAAAGTTGTAATGCTCAATTTGTATTTGTACACATCACATGATCCTCAGTATGGAATATGAAGTCATGAATCAGTCCTGATGTAACTTTTCTGTGGTGAAAGTAGATTGATAGAACTATTTTACTCCAAATTCTAATTTACACATTTTCATTTTAGACATGAACAACACATGTATATAGGCCTATAGTGTAATTCATATCATTACTTTTGTGAACCAAAAACGTTGGTAAACCAAATCTGAAACACCAAAAAAAATGGATGACATGAGTACATCTGTGTTTTCACAAGAGTTTTTAAGTTTTCCAAAAATCTGATTTCCAAGCTAAGTATCTCATAAGACAGTGCTCTAAGGTGAGTGACATTGCATTTCTAGCAAGACCAGAGACTGAACATGTTGATATGTTACATCATGCCATGTTATAAGAAGTACATTTAAAAGGTGATTTAAGGAGACATAAATACCCTTCACTTCAGTAAGGTAAGGCGATTTTATTTTAAAAGACAATGAAGGCAGGTTATATTGATTGATATATGTATTATATTGAAAGGCAAATTAATACATAGTCCACTGAATCTGGAATAACGTACAATTTACAGCCTCACAATGTCAGGAACTTTTCATCTACAGATTGCTTTGGTCTGGTTTTGCTCTTCACTGATTGGTTACTGAAACTTTAAACTTAAACGGACCTCCCTGTTAATTTGCGCGAATAATGGCGCAAATGGCTTTCCATACTCGTCTTCACGGATCTGACTGACTGACGGAGAAAATCTCTCCGCCCGGGACGAGAGGGCGAATCCCGCCTCCTCCCTGTATAATGCACAGATCACTACGTTTTCTAATAAGAATGAGGTTGATCTGTATCCAAATCGAAATGTCTTTTGTTTCCACAAATGCTACATTTACACACAATGTTAACCGTACAAATTCCCCATTCGCTGCCCCAGCTGTAGCTCCTGTAAAGGAGGTGTCTAGTGGGCATGCGCAGATGAGAGAGAGATGAACCGCTGGGAGTGTTATCTAAAGGAAAGCGTTATGCGGGTACAGGGGCATTATGGCCGGTGTATTACTGTCAGAGAACACACTACGCCTAGAGCAAAGTCTCCAATTAATGCAGTTTTCCATAGTGGTAAGGGCTGCATTATGGCGGAGCCCGCACTCACACAAGAGGCGTGGCGGTGCGTTCAGGGACCTCAGTAGAACACACTACGCCTATAAAGACTCCGATTAATGCTGTTTACCGTAGTGGTGAAAACAGCATTATGGTGGAGCGCGCGCTCACACAAGAGTGCACGGCAGTGCGTTCAGTGACCTCAGTAAATAATCGTCCCTTTCTGTGTCGACCCTCCATGGGCAAATCTTAATAATAATAATAATAATTCATTTATTTTATATAGGCGCTTTTGAAGTCTCTCAAGGTCGCCGTACAAACACATAAAAAACAAGATACACAATACATAACACCAGCATAAGAGACATAAACAAGACACATCTTCCCTTCACGGTGTTATGACATTAGGGTCAAGCAGAGTGAGATCGATACCCCTTTAAGAGAGGGGTGTGGCACGCGTGCATGTGATGTGGGTATGGTAGAGCGAGAATGAGCGAGCGGTATATACACTGAACAAAAATATAAATGCAACACTTTTGTTTTTGCTCCCATTTTTCATGAGATGAACTCAAAGATCTAAAACATTTTCTATATACACAAAATAACCATTTCTCTCAAATATTGTTCACAAATCTGAAAAAATCTGTGATAGTGAGCACTTCTCCTTTGCCGAGATAATCCATCCCACCTCACAGGTGTGGCATATCAAGATGCTGATTAGACAGCATGATTATGGCACAGGTGTGCCTTAGGCTGGCCACAATAAAAGGCCACTCTGAAACGTGCAGTTTTATCACACAGCACAATGCCACAGATGTCGCAAGTTTTGAGGGAGCGTGCAATTGGCATGCTGACAGCAGGAATGTCCACCAGAGCTGTTGCCCGTGAATTGAATGTTAATTTCTCTACCATAAGCCGTCTCCAAAGGCGTTTCAGAGAATTTGGCAGTACATCCAACCGGCCTCACAACCGCAGACCACGTGTAACCACACCAGCCCAGGACCTCCACATCCAGCATGTTCACCTCCAAGATCGTCTGAGACCAGCCACTCGGACAGCTGCACAAACTGTCAGAAACCGTCTCAGGGAAGCTCATCTGCATGCTCGTCGTCCTCATCGGGGTCTCGACCTGACTCCGGTTCGTCGTCGTAACCGACTTGAGTGGGCAAATGCTCACATTCGACGGCGTCTGGTACGTTGGAGAGGTGTTCTCTTCACGGATGAATCCCGGTTTTCACTGTTTAGGGCAGATGGCATGTGTGGCGTCGTGTGGGTGAGCGGTTTTCTGATGTCAATGTTGTGAATCGAGTGGCCCATGGTGGTGGGGTTATGGTATGGGCAGGCGTATGTTATGGACGACGAACACAGGTGCATTTTATTGATGGCATTGTGAATGCACAGAGATACCATGACGAGATCCTGAGGCCCATTGTTGTGCCATTCATCCACGACCATCACCTCATGTTGCAGCATGATAATGCACGGCCCCATGTTGCAAGGATCTGTACACAATTCCTGGAGGCTGAAAATATCCCAGTTCTTGCATGGCCAGCATACTCACCGGACATGTCACCCAAGTGTCACCCACCTGTGCAATAATCATGCTGTCTAATCAGCATCTTGATATGCCACACCTGTGAGGTGGGATGGATTATCTCGGCAAAGGAGAAGTGCTCACTATCACAGATTTTTTCAGATTTGTGAACAATATTTGAGAGAAATGGTTATTTTGTGTAAATAGAAAATGTTTTAGATCTTTGAGTTCATCTCATGAAAAATGGGAGCAAAAACAATAGTGTTGCATTTATATTTTTGTTTAGTGTATGTTTTCTGGAAATGAAACGAGGCAGCAAGAAAAAGCATAGGTCTGTGATGTATCTTGTGAAACGGAAGAACTACATAAATACAACGACCTCCCAAGACGAGCTCGCCTCTCTCCAGTGATTTCATAAAGTGGGTTATTGAATCCGAAGCGTGTTGCTTCTGCCCTGGGAGACGACAGAGAGTCATCCCCCCCTGTTTCCTCGACCACGGTCTGGGAGCCGACAGGAAAGTTCAACATTGGCGACCACGAAGGGACTGTTTATGTTCAACATAAAGACAGTGGTGAGAACATAAACAGAGTAAATAAACGGTGGAGATAAACCGTGAGATTTGCCGTGCTAAGTTTATGCGGCTGCAAGCTAAGCTAAATGGCGGTCGCTAACGTAAACAAGCCGGAGGATTGCTACGAGCTAACAAGCTATTCCAACCCCTTGGTGAGTCTGTAAAACGTGCTAAGAGACAATACGACAAAAACTGCTGTCGCACACAGTACCATATTGGTGATGCTGTGTGGTACCTGATTAAAGGAACACGAAGAGTCCAAAACAAAGTCAGGAAGTTTCTCCCGTCGTACGAAGGGCCATACTTCATTCTGGGACACTTGGATGATCTGGTGTATCGCATCCAGAAAGGCCCGATGACTAAAGTGAAAGTGGCTCACCATGATCAGCTGAAACCCTACCGCTGCCGTGATCCACTGGACAACGCCTGGGCTGTGGAGCACGCCCGGAGATGGACACCTACGGATGTGTCGGCCCCTGCCTTGGACATGGATCCTGCAGATCCTACCCTGGGTCTATCTCAACTGTTCACCGACACTGACGCCGCAGTTGAGGAAGGCTCCAGCTGCACCCTGTCAGATCCAGAAGTGGAGACTGTCGCTGCTGCCCTTTCAGTCCCCTCCACTCCTCCGGACTCTTCTGCCCCTGAGGACATTCAGGTTAGTGGGGGTAGTGTGGCAGAGCAGCACCGTCGGAGCCATCATGTTCCAGGGCCACGGACGGGCCGCAACAGAGGACCACCTGTCTGGTATGGTGAGTGGGTGAGGACATAAGCCCCACAGTTAAAGGACTGTTCATGGACACCGTTATGTTGTTTACTAATGTCCAAGCTAAATGTTATTGTTACATATGTTCATACATAAAAAGAAAAAAAAAAGACTTGAGGAGAGCAGGTTGATAACCATATGGAGAATTTAAGTTTTGAATGCCTTCTGACTGCTATTTTAGAGCTCAGCTATTAATGCCTTTTTCAGGGTTTCCTTATGCTCCACAGTGATATGTGCACACAAAGACTGCTTTATATCTGCACTGAAATCTTGTACCCTTTAATGTACCATGTAATTTACTGTGCTGGATTAGAATTGTGTGCAATTGCCATCCAGAGTGGGGGTAGTGTTATGACATTAGGGTCATGAAGAGTGAGATCGCTACCCCTTTAAGAGAGGGGTGTGGCGTGTGCATGTGTGGTGGGTATGGTAGAGCGAGAGTGAGCAAGCAGTATATACAGTATGTTTTCTGGAAATGAAACGAGGCAGCAGGAAAAAGCATAGGTCTGTGATGTATCTTGTGAAACGGAAGAACTAAATAAATACAACGACATCCCAAGACGAGCTCGCCTCTCTCCGGGGATTTCATAAAGTGGGTTATTGAATCTGAAGCGTGTTGCTTCTGCCCTGGGAGACGACAGAGAGTCATCCCCCCCTGTTTCCTCGACCACGGTCTGGGAGCCGACAGGAAAGTTCAACATTTACGGGGAGTTTTGCGGCGGAACGGGTCACCAGAGAGTATCACAGCTTCATTGCTGCGGCCCCACAGCTGAGGGCTTGTCCATTAACACAATGTTATGGGGAATGGAAACTCAGCTGTGTACTAACAAAGTGGATGGACAGGACGCTGAAACTGAGCTATTCACTCCAGTTTTGGAGCGTCTCACCTCCTTTTATGGGCATGCGAGAGGTAAATCTGTCTTCCCAGGAGGAGATGGGTTTCCTCAGCAGAGATTCAGGCTCTGGTGCAGAAACAGGCTGTGTCTGTTGTGCACCCTCAGCACAGAGAAAAGGGTCTTTATTCCATGTACTTCCTGGTTCTCAAGAAGACAGGGGAATTCAGACCTATTCTAGATCTCCGCGGCCTGAATCGCCACATTTCCTGCAGGAAATTCCGCATGTTAACTATGAAACAGTTACTGGGGCTTGTGCAGCCAGGCGATTGGTTCACCACCATCGACCTGAAGGATGCGTACTTTCATGTGGAAATTGCTCCAGAGCACAGAAAGTATGTGCGTTTTGCCTTCCAGGGGATAGCCTACTCTGAGAGCCCTCCACATCCAGGGACTGGAGAACAGAGGGGCCGACCTCATGTCGAGGGGCGGCCCCCTGCCAGGCGAGTGGGTGCTTGACTCAGAGGTGGTGAAGCAGGTCTGGGCTTAGTTCGGGAGAGCAGAGGTGGACCTGTTCGCCAGCCGCAACAGCCACTGTGCCCTGTGGTTCTCCACGGCTCCGAGCGACGATCTCCTCCCTAAAAGCACTGTCGTGGAAGACAGCTTTGCGTCTTGCCTTAACATCAGCCAAAAGAGTGTCCAAGTTAACCGCTCTGTCAGTGCACCCGAGCTGCTTGCTGATTCGGGGTGACCGGAGCGGGATGACACTCAGACCGAACCCCTCCTTTGTGCCCAAGAGCCTAAGGAGTGCGTTCAGGTCGAGGGCTATTCAGTTAGGGGGTTTTAGTCTTCCTCCCCATGGTGGGGCCAGGGAAGCTAAATTGCACCTCCTCTGCCCGGTGCGTGGACTGGTGAGGAAGGGGGGGGGGGGGCTGTGGGTCAGTAGGAATCTGACCCACTCCCCGGACGTAATGCGCCTTCGCTTTTCCCAGGCCCTCTGAAGGGTCTCGGGATGGGCGCGATGCGCACTGGCCCATTACGGGCGGAAGGGCTCCACACTATAGTCCACACACACTCTGCACAGGGTCAGTGTTTGAGTGTGGGGCATGGGCACTTGCACTCTCCCTGTGATCCTTAGGGACTCGGAGAGGTGGTGCACAGTGAGCCCATACAGGGCTGGGGATTCTCCCCATCTGCCTATGGGCGAGGGGGGGGGGGGCCCTCAGCACTGTTTTTCGAGCACACTTTCTGCGAGGCAAGCGCAGCAGAGTGTGCTCTGTCAGCCATAGCCCAGACTTCTCCACGGTCATAACTGGGGTAAAGGAGAATGTGGGGCAGCAGCTGCTGACCAGAAAAGCCGGTCAGGGGCAGTGGGGTGGAATGGTATTGTTGGACGACAGTGCGCGTATACATCACTCACTGTACCTATAGAGTCCAGCAGAGGGCGGAGCCTGTGAGAGATATAACGCTGGGTTACGTATTGTTACCCTTGTTATATAAGTACAGGCGGAGCACTCTACTCAGTGCGGTGTCTGTCCTATTCCGCTTGCTGAAGAGAGGTGTAGGATGATAGTCAGGAGGCGAGGCCTCATTTTATACGGTGAGATGCGCGTGCATTCAGGTAGGTCCGCCCCAAGGCCGGCTACGTCTATAGAGGTCTCAATAGGAGAATGCTCACAGGATAAGGTAGTACCCATAGGGTCCAGTAGAGGGCTCCGCCTATGTTTATATCACAAGGGTTACAATACGTAACCCGGCGTTCTGGGTAATGGCTTGGCTGGTAGCAGACACTCCTCCAGCAACTTTGGTAACTTGTGATTTTAATAATTCTGTGTCTGTAATTCTGAGGGATTACAGGTGTCACCAGATGACAAATCTGTAGTCTTTGAGCTCCCATCTCTGTCTGTTCCTTTTTGGTCGCTTTTCACAGTTTTTAGTTTTTTTTATATGTAGTAGTAGTAGTAGAACCTTTATTTATCCAGGAAAATCAATTAAGAACAAATTCTTATTTACAATGATGACCTGACAGGAGGCAAAGGCTTCCTGAGGGGATGGGGTTTGGGATATAGGTTTGTTTGGTTTAGATGTGAGGTGCGATTAGATTAGAAAGTTCTACATCTATGACAAATTAATCATTTATCATTTTGTTCACAGTTTAATTGTTGTTGCCAGTTTTCCAAATCTATAATCTAGGATATTTTTATGAGATTACATCAATTGGCTATATTTATATCCTAATACTAGGGTTGTTACCCATTTAAAGGTCCCATGTCATGGCCATTTCTACTGATCATATTTCCATTGTTGAGGTCTACTAGAATAGATTTAAATTGAGCAATTTTCCAAAATCACATTGGTTTCTCATACAGCATCTCTGTATAGCAGGGGTCGGCAACCTTTTTGATATGAAGTGCCATCTAAAAAAAAACACTCAGTGCAGACGCTTTTCTGCTTGCTCCTGCCTCTGCTTACTTTTTATGCTGATTTTCCTATTCTTATTCTCTGAAAACTTCGAGCAGCGGCTCCTGGACATTAACTTATCACTGGGACAGTTCATCTTCGTAAATAGACGGAGGGTTTCAGCCATATTTCAACATTTTTACGACGACCTCAGTCTTACAGTAGCGTGGCCTAGCAACAGCTAAAGCCTGGTAGGCTACTGCATGCTAGTTGGTAGCAAAATGTCTCCGTTCTCTACAGATGACTTCCACAAACTTATACAGAAGATCGGTGTGTTGGAAATGAAAATGCAACGGTTGGAAGTTAACGTGGAAGTGAATGGACTATGTCGTGGGAATGACACCACTTTACCAGTGTTGCTGGACAACACCAAAGTACTCTGTTTTCCCAAGGATATGGTCTCTGACTTGGCTGAGAAGATCCTGCATATTGGGGCTAAACATCCAACTGTGAAGAATGTGGTACTACACATTGGAACAAATGATGTTGTGAAACAAGAGTCAGAAGTGCTGAAAGAAGACTTTAAATGTTTGTTGCAAACTGTCAGCTCTCTAAATGCAGAGGTGTTCATCAGTGGCCCTCTACCGCCAGTCAGAAGAGGAGTGGAGAGATTCAGCAGATTGTTTGCACTGAACACCTGGCTTTCCAATGCCTGTACTGACCATTCTGTCCATTTTATTGACAATTTTAACTTTTTCTGGGATCGCAGACATCTTTTCAAGGCAAATGGAGTTTGCCTGAACAAGTCAGGAGTGAAATTGTTTATCTCTAACATTTTCAACTGTCTGCGTCATCAATCTGTTCCCTCTGCCAAGGACAAGCGGCAAGAGGAATCAAAACAGGAGAAAGACACAACACATCGCGCAGAAAACCCTGAAGAATTATCACTGCACCCGCCTGAGGAATGTTCTGATTATGGGAGACCTATGAGACACATGGAGGAGTCTCCACTGCCCCCCCCTGACAACGCCTTTGAACACATGAAGGCGATACAGAGGGTTGGCACCGATTCCATCCTGGATTTCAAAAACCAAACTAAGGCGATACGCAGGGCTGGCAGCATGTCCCTTACCCCCGCTCCTCAACGACGCCCACCAAAATCACCGCGGAGACGCGCACCATCTCCCCCGTCTTCATCACCGAGCCTACGTCAACCACCTCCCCCCCCCTGGCAGCATGTCTTTTACCCCCGCACCATCTCCCCCGTCTCCATCACCGTGCCTACGTCAACCACCTCCCCTCCCTTCAAGAAAGCATCTGCAGTCTCCGAAGCCTGATAAGGATGTGTGTGTACAAAATGGTTACTGATGTGTGCTGGGTCCAGGCTCAAGGGCGTATGGCACTCTCAACTCTTTCCAGGACATGCCAGGGCCCTGCCTGCCTATAGCTTTGCCGATATCTGTGTTGATAGGTAATAGATTAAGAGCGGTGAATCAACTTAGATACAGGAAGCGCTCAAACGTTTGTGTGAGTTTATCTAATTTAGCAGTGATTCCATGTCAGCCACAGCTTGTTACAAAAAACATGACTGATAGTGTGTTTAACAAACTTAAACTAGCTTTATTAAATGTCAGGTCTTTGGCAGGAAAAACATTTTTAATCAATGATTTTATCACTGAGCACAATCTCGATTTTATGTTTTTAACAGAAACTTGGATTGAACAAAATAACAGTGCAGCTGTTCTTATCGAATCAACCCCTCCCAACTTTGGTTTTATGAGTCAGGAAAGAATGCATAAGAAAGGGGGTGGAGTTGCTATTCTGTTCAATGATTCCCTTCAATGCAGGAAGATATCTTATGGGAACTTTGCTTCTTTTGAATATGTGGCCCTTCAGCTGAAATGCTCCTCTCGAGCTCTGTTCCTAAATATCTATAGACCACCCAAATACTGTGCAAGCTTTTATGATGACTTTACTGAACTGCTGTCTATAGTGTGTATTGACTTTGACCGTTTAGTCATTGTTGGTGATTTTAACATCCATGTTGACAACCCTCAGGACAGAGGGGCAAAAGAACTGTCTTGTGTTCTTGATAGCCATGGACTGACTCAGCATGTGACGGAGCCCACGCACAATAAGGGGCACACTCTGGACTTAATTATCTCAAAGGGTCTGAATATCTCTAAGGTTGTGGTGACTGATGTTGCGCTCTCTGATCATTCCTGTGTTTTCTTTGAGAGCTTTATTTCTGTTCACAAAAATGTTCAAAAAGAGGTAACCACAAAGCGATATTTAACTGAAAATACTAGGGAAATGTTTACTCAGAATTTTTCTTCCACACTTGCCCCTGCTAACATCTCAGTAAATGAGCTAGTAGATCATTTTAATTCAAAAATTAAAAATATTATAGATGCCATTGCTCCAACTAAGGTAAAAGAAGTGACTGGCAAGAAAATATCTCCATGGAGAAAGGCCATGACCGTGAGAGCAGAAAAAAGAGAGTGTCGAAAAGCTGAACGCAGGTGGCGAAAAACAAATCTCCAGGTTCACTTTGAAATCTATAAAGAGAGACTTGGCCTTTATAATTTGGAATTGAAAAACGCACGACAATCGTTCTTCTCTGACATCATTACCAAAAACAAAAACAACGCACGTGCCTTGTTTGCTACCGTCGACAGACTAACTAACCCCCCAGTGTCAGTAGCCTCTGAATTTCTATCCACCAGGGCGTGCAATGATTTTGCCTCCTTTTTCACTGACAAAATTCAGAAAATCAGACAAGCAGTCAGTGCCTCTGCATCAGGAACAGCAAATGTGTTGTCTCTGTGTCCACTTAATATCAATTCAAACACCATGACACAATTCCATCAGATTAATGATAAAAACCTAGAGGACATTATTCAACTTCTGAAATCCTCCTCCTGCTGCCTTGATATTATTCCAACGGGATTTTTTAAAGATGTTTTGCCTTGCATGGCCTCAGATCTACTTCATATAGTAAACAAATCTCTTCACTCAGGTATTTTTCCACAGGCCCTGAAAACTGCAGTCATTAAACCGCTCTTAAAAAAGAATAATCTAGATGCTTCAGTAATGAACAATTACAGGCCCATATCAAACCTGTCATTTCTAGGTAAAATCATTGAAAAAGTTGTTTTTCAACAGCTGAGTAATTTTTTGCATTTAAATGACTATTTCGATGTGTTCCAGTCAGGCTTTCGTCCAAACCACAGTACTGAGACTGCTCTTGTAAAGGTCTTTAATGACATCCACTTAAACACAGACAGTGGCAGAACTTCAGTGTTAGTATTATTAGATCTCAGTGCTGCGTTTGACACTGTTGACCACAGCATATTACTAGACCGACTGGAAAACTGGGTGGGACTTTCGGGAAACCGTCCTAAATTGGTTTGAATCCTACTTAAAGGACAGAAACAACTTTGTTTCTATTGGTAAATACACATCTGAGTTGACAAATATGACATGTGGGGTTCCTCAAGGCTCCATCTTGGGGCCTCTTCTCTTTAACATCTACATGCTACCACTGGCTCAGATAATGAAAAACAACAAAATAAGTTACCATAGCTATGCAGATGACACACAAATTTACGTAACAGTTTCAACAGGAGACTATGCTCCAATTCAAACACTGAGTAAGTGCATTGAACAAATCAATGACTGGATGTGTCAGAACTTTCTCCAATTAAACAAAGATAAAACTGAGGTAATGGTTTTTGGAGCCAAGGCAGAACGTATAAAAGTTAGCGCTGAGCTTCAGTCTGCAATGTTCAAAACAACAGATAAAGCCAGAAATCTAGGTGTAGTCATGGACTCTGACCTGAGTTTCAACAGCCACATTAAAACAGTTACTAAATCAGCCTACTATCACCTAAGAACATATCTAGGGTTAAAAGACTAATTTCGCAGCAGGATTTGGAAAAACTTGTTCATGCTTTTATCTTCAGTAGACTCGACTACTGCAATGGTGTCTTCACAGGTCTCACTAAAAAATCAATTCGGAAGCTGCAGCTGATTCAGAACGCTGCTGCTCGAGTCCTCACTAACACTAAGAAAGTGGATCACATCACTCCAGTTCTGAAGTCTTTACACTGGCTTCCTGTGTGTCAAAGAATAGATTTCAAAATACTGCTGCTGGTTTATAAAGCTTTGAATGGTTTAGGCCCAAAATACATTTCTGATCTACTGCTAAATTATGAACCATCCAGATCTCTCAGGTCTTCAGGGACTGGTCAGCTTTCTGTCCCCAGAGTCAGAACTAAACATGGTAAAGCAGTGTTCAGTTATTATGCTCCAAATATCTGGAACAAACTCCCAGAAACCTGCAGGTCCGCTGCAACTCTGACTACTTTTAAATTCAGGCTGAAGACTTTTCTTTTTGTCGCTGCTTTTAATTGAACTATTCATATCTTAGACTGCACTGTAACTTTTATCCATGTATTTTTTCTTTTAATGTTTATCCATGTATTTCTTCTTTTAATGTTTATTTTATTAGCTTTTCTTTTTAATGACTGATTTTAAATGCCATTTTCTTAATGTCTTTCATTTGTTGTAAAGCACTTTGAATTGCCTTGTGTTGAAAAGTGCTCTATAAATAAACTTGCCTTGCCTTGCCTTACAGCATCTCTGTATAGTGTATAGTATGTGTCAGTGGCAGCTGACACAAAAAACATTTTGAGAAAAGACCCCTTAAATGATGACTTCTGGTGATGTTAGAGGGGGGGGGGACAAATTGAGGCTTAAAAATATGAGAAGATTGATCAATACCTCCATAATCTTCAGTGTGGTTAGCTATGAATCTTCCAAAACTTCCAAACACCTTGTCCTGGACATAGTTTACACAGTATAAACTGTGCAACAGTACAGTAGTCCCACACAAACTGCAGAACACCAGGGCTTTGGGAACACTCAAAATTACTTAAAATGATTTAATTCTCATTTAACCTGTTAATCCCCGTTTTTTTTCTCACAAAACTGTGTCTCAGGGCTTCTTAAAATGTAATAAACTATTCATGTGTCCTACTCATTTAACGGGAAGAAACTCCCCGATCACACGACGTAGCTTTAGGTAGAAAAACATGGAGATATGCTCACCTTTTGCTGTTATTCTTATCAAAAACGAGAAAAACGCGGCTGAAGGTTAATCCATAGGTTAATCCAATGTGTCGGTCACGTTGAAAAAATTATTGTTAATCCATAATTTTTATGTCAAAAACTTAGTTTTCGTATTAGCTGCTAATGATAGCTTCCAGAGTGTATGACAGCTTCCTGTTTTGTCTCCTTTGATACGAGTCCAAACAACTCTCAGACTGCACCGGGCGCTGACATAGGCACTGTAGCGGCAATAACTCCCTATGAGTTAGCTGCTGAGAGGCTAAAAAATGCTCTTTGCTGTGACGCGTTCCATGTCAGAGTCCGTAGTCATTTGTAGTCCATGGTGTTTAATAAAGACGAAAACAAACCATATACAACTCCAGACCTGACGGTCAACAGAAAGTATCGGAGCAAATTCACCCTCTTCCTACATCATATCCTCCCAACCGGCATCCAACAGGTGACTAAATACCAATAAACCACACCCACGTGACCATTGCCGGAAGTGATAAACAACACGAATTAAACGCGATGCAAACAGAAATACAAGATAATAATACAAATAATAAGTAAGGCAAAACAAGCATTTTGGCTCCTACATTCCGGCCCCTAATTATTATATAACAATTTATAATAATTATTCAAAACCCATTACAATAAAGCACTGTATATTCTAATGATATGCAGATCATCATGTTTTAAATCCAGTATTCATATATCAGTATACAAGCAATCAAGTCTGCTGTGTGTAGTATTGTGAGTGCACGACTGCAGCGGGTGCAAAATGCCGCAGCAAGGCTCTTAACAGGCACACGGAAGTATGACCACATTTCCCCTGTTTTAGCTTCTCTCCACTGGCTGCCAATTTATTTTAGGATCCATTTTTAAATTATTTTATTTACTTTTAAATCCCTAAATGGCATGACGCCACCATACCTTACTGAGCTGCTACAGCATTACACGCCGAACCGCCCTCTCAGGTCAGCGGACCAACTGCTCCTGAATGTGCCTAAAACCAGGTCAAAGCTCAGAGGGGACCGTTGCTTCTCTGTAGCGGCTCCCAAACTGTGGAACGCTCTGCCCCTGGAGATCAGACAGGCCTCCACACTGCCTGCTTTTAAATCGCTTCTTAAAACCCACCTCTTCTCCTTAGCGTTTTAACATTTGGCGTTTTAACATCTTTCAGTGTTGCTTTTTTGCTTTTAAATTGTTTTTTGTTTTTACTTGTACTTGTTTTATGGTGTGTGAGCTGAGCTGTGTTACTTCTTTGTATGCTTTGTTTTATCTATTTGCCTGTACAGCACTTTGGTCTGGAGGTTTAAAGTGCTTTATAAATAAAGTTGTATTGTATTGTATTGTATTGCAGGGTGCAAACATAGTCACTGTATGCAGGGGCAAGGAGCAAGGTGAAAAATGGAAAATTATTTAGACATGGCAGAAGTTTCTCTGCCTCATGAAAAAGGCGTACTTGGCTGAGGGGTATGTTCAGAAAGCCACTATTCGTCTTCATCTGAATCCCAAGTACAAGTCCTTTTTTCCTTGTGCTTTTCCAATCTAATGTGATTGGTCCGTCCAAAAGTTTGGCAGATTTTAAGACTGGATCCCGGAACTGCTGATTTCCCATGGAAAGTCTCTGGATGTCTCTGCCACCTTCAGGATGTTTCCACAGCATATCCACTTTCATTACAGATGTACTGCTAGCACCCATCACTGACTCTGAGAGTTTGCAGTCCTCTTCACCGGCCCCAGTAAGGCCACTTGTATGCAAAGAGGCTGGTTCCTTTCTGTACATCTTAGTTTCCTTTGTTTCTATGTCGTATTTAATTTGTCCCGCTTTCATGGTTGCAAATTTGCTTTCTATTGGATGAGGTTGTGACTCGAGTGTTATGATAGATGTGATGATTTCACTGTAAGCTCTGTCCTTGGTTGTTAATGTTATTGTTGGTGTTCTTAGATTAGCTACACTGTGCTCTGGAATGATTGGTGCAGATGTATATATAACTTGTGGCTGGGGTACAAAAGGATCTGTTTTGATATGAAGGGTTTTCTTTTCCTTAAGTCCGTTTCCAAAATATGACTGCTTGCCATCAGATCCTGTAGTGCAGCTACTCGGAACACTGGATTTCTTTGTGCAGCAAGAACTTTCATTTTAGCCATGGTGGCGGCGATGTCTCCTTCTAGGTCCAGTTGTTCTCTTCTTCTCCTCAGCTCATGTTTTTCTAAAGCATGTTTCTTTTGAAGTAGATTTTGTAAAACCATCAGGGCGGCCACTTCCGCCTGAGCTTTTATATAAGCAGATGCAGTTCTTGATAGGCTTACTCTGGATCTTGAGCCATGAAAAGTACATTTGCTAGTTCTGTTTCCAATATTTAACACACTGTCCACTCCATCCTCATTTTCATTGTTGTCACTCATTTTGCATGTTCCAATATGCACACAACAGTATTCACTAATGTCAATCTTGTCTCTGACGTGGTGCCTGATCAGTGATCACAGCTGTGCACTTTACAAACAATTCCGGAAATCCAAACCTTCGCCGATATCGGCATAACCAGCATGCACAAAACAGGCCAAATAACAGTCCCCAATGGACTAACGGCAGCACTTCCAAACTGTGTTCCAAAATAAAAATACACAGAATGAACGCAATTGTGCGTCCTGGCTTCGTCTGATTAGGATCCGGTCCATTCCGTCGCGTCTTAGGTGCGGTGATCCAGTTTTCTGTTGATTAATTGTAGCGGCAATAACTCCCTATGAGTTAGCTGCTGAGAGGCTAAAAAATGCTCTTTGCTGTGGCGCGTTCCATGTAAGAGTCCGTAGTCATTTGTAGTCCATGGTGTTTAATAAAGACGAAAACAAACCATATACAACTCCAGACCTGACGGTCAACAGAAAGTATCGGAGCAAATTCACCCTCTTCCTACATCATATCCTCCCAACAGGTGACTAAATACCAATAAACGTGACCATTACCGGAAGTGATAAACAATACGAATTAACCGCGATGCAAACAGAAATACAAGATAATAATACAAATAATAAGTAAGGCAAAACAAGCATTTTGGCTCCTACAGGCGCCCTGTGACCATCAGATTTGACGACGCTGATTGGCTGAAATTATGTTTCGGCGGCATAGTTTAAAGATAGCAACAGTTGGCTTCTGCTGCACTTGCTGCATCATATCATAGAGAGGGTAATGATACACGGGCAAGGCCAGGCAGGAAACGTGACTTATCAGTAACTGACATCGGAACACAATTTTAAAGGAGATTTTATTGTAGATTATACATTTTACTGATACCAATTATATAATATTTACCTTGTTTATTAAAAATAAAAATATAAAATATATTTTTTAAATATATATTTTTTAATTTTTTTAATTTGTAATGTGGGAAGAGGGGGGGCGGCCGCCACTGGTATGTGTATTCACCAGGTATTCACTCTGTCCTAAACGGCTTGTCGGAGCTCCTGCCCCCCCCTCCCTATGAGCCCAGTGTGCTCTGATTGGTCGGGACGTTGCGAGGCTCGTTGCGAGGCTCGTTGCGAGGCTCGTTGCGAGCTGCTGCGAGGAGCGGACAGGTTTCCGGGTCGGCGATACAGCGAGAACAAACAAAACTCATCCTGAGCACACACAAACACTCACAGCCGAAATAAAAACAATAATGTATGTCCAATACAGGGCCTCGCTCGGTATGGCTAGGCCTCGTTAGGTAAGGTGACCAGATTTTCAAAATTAAAACCGGGGACATTTTGAGTTTTGCGGTCAATATATCATTAACATATCCTATTGTTAAACTGTTAAAAAAAAAAAAACAGTTCTGGTTTAATGTAATTCGAACATTTGAACTGTTGGATACAAACAGAAGGACGATAGCTCATATATGAGACTTCAGGTCTTTTATTTTGAAACTGTACATCAGATTGTCCAGATTCTCTCTGAGTGACTAGATGGGGTCTCCTGCTATCACCCTGAAGTGAAATAAGTCTTTGATACTGGATAGTTTTTGTTTTATTCTTATCTAAAAACAGAGGGATGATAGCTCATATGAGACTTCAAAGGTCTTTTATTTTGAAACTGTACATCAGATTGTCCTGATTCTCTCTGAGTGACTAGATGGGGTGTCCTGCTATCACCCTGAAGTGAAATAAGTATTTGATTGACTTCGAGTGACTCTTTGATTATGGACGGTTTCCATTAAATAATAATCAAAATATGGATGGACAATAGATCTAATTTGAGATTTTAAACAGCATACATTTTAAATTGTGCTTCAGAAAGTAATGTTATTTTAGGAGTGTTGTGAGATGGTGTCAACATCAATTGAAATTAGTCACCCAGTGGAAATGTCAGATATGTCTTCATATATGTATGTATAGCCTACTTACATTTTACATTCACTCAGTTATAATGTGGTAGTTATGGACTGGCTCACTTTATGCTGCGTTTCCATTTCAGTTTAGTAGCTGGGGCAGTAAATAGTAACACAGTGTAGGCGGAGCCGTGAAAAACAACATCAGCTGTTAGCTGTTAGCACTCAGAGCTCACAGCTCCTCATATCTGTTCAGAAACTAGACAAAAGTTAAACAAGTACAAACCACAGACTGTCTGTGTCATGATGAATACAGTCGCTGGTTTATTTATGTCTGTATAGGCCGTTGTTGTGAGTGTGGACGGTCGGAGCATATACTGTGTTAGCTTAGCCGATCTCCATTTAGAAAACACGCATTTTAAAAGGTTTTTCGCCTGCCGTCTGTCTGCAGACTTGTCAAAGCATTAATTCATGGTTTTTTCTAACCGGTATCAGTATATTGTTACTTCGGCATCATTTTGAAACGTGTATTACAATTAAATCACAGCCAAATATGTTCATTTTGTTGTAGTTGTAGCCCCCTTGCCAGCGATTCTCTCTCTAGTTTAGCATACTCAGCCCGACTCAGCCTGGTTGTTGGCCCGGAAAGAACCTCGATTTTATGGGGCCAGAAAAACTGTGAAAAAGTACCCACTAGCCGGAACTACGCCAAGTGGAAACGCGACCAAAAACGGGCCAGGCACGGCACGCTTAGAGCGAGCTCCGTGCTGTAGTGGAAATGCGCCATTAGTGTGGCTTGATATTGAGTAAGAAAAAGGTTTATAACGCTGTGAATGGGTCTGCAGAGAGCATTTCTCCGCGATCCCAACTCGTCTATTACCAGCGTTCAGGGAGCTCTATGCAAGTCAATGGGGACTCCCTGTTAGTTAGCCAAGGGATCCTGGTGTGTGAGGTGCTCCGCGGATTGGTCCATTTGGGCCAATCCGGTCATTTGTTGTTGATTTTGGTGTTCACACGTCAGAGAACCCAGGAAGCAAACAATGGAAAATGAGAAATCTCCACCGAAGCGTTCTGGGGCAGCATAGACAGGTCTTCTCTGTGTTAGAGTTTTACTCGCTACAGGGTGTACTTTGAGGGTTTGTGACTCTGCAGACCGTTTACATGCAGAAAAACCTTCATAACACACAAGGGGACGGGTAATAACCGGAAAAGCATGACATTTAAGATGATTTAACGCCAATGAAATGATTATTTAAAATGGTAATGGGGAATTGACAGAATTTATATACAGCTTTCCAAGTCTTTGCGCTTTCAAAACACAAGTCATCATTCATCATTGACACACAGAATTACATGTACATTGGTGGCATTATGTTGCCATACAAGGTGCCTTGCTTCGTTTTTCAGCAGCTATACACTTTAACAAACTGTAAACTCTGCAACACGAACAATTTGGGGTTGGGTAACCACTTTGAAGACCACAAGGGACCACAAGGGATCGAACAATCAACCGTGCGATTGGTGGACAACAACTTTACCTACTGAGCCACATCCGCCCCACCACATTTAATGAATACCAATAGATTCTGAAAGACATTTGAATGCCATTTTGGCTACTTATTAATATGATTTATTTTATAGTGTTAAACATTTTCTCAAATAACTGAGACCATGTCTTGCCTCGTTTGGTGTTGAGCTACCAGAGCCTTGAGTCTGGTTACAGTTCTTGACCCTTGATCATCTGATATGGCGGTATCAGCGATCAGGTATCAAACCCAAAGATGAGTCCAAAATATGTCAATGCAAGGATAGAGCTCCTATCGCACAAAAAAATGCCATTTATGTGTTCTTGGTGCATTTGGGAGCTTCTATAATGACATTCACTACCATAGCCACTAGGTGGGGATATGCACAAAATGTACACAAAATAGTAACTGAATTTGTCATTTTTTTAATATCATCAAGTACATCAAACGTATACATCTATTAGTCATACATCCAAATAACTATGAAACATGTCAGCAGATTAAATTATACATCTTTTTTGTCTCATGACAAAGGGCGAATACATCTTTATCATTCACTTATTTGTCTGGACTTGGTCCACTCCTCCACAGACGTTTGGAAGTGAGCTGATATTCATGCCAATATCATGTTCATTTATGGAAACTAAATCAGGACACAAGAAATAACATTTAGAAAATGAAGGCACAGCCAAAGCAGTGGAGTCATCTTGACGTCAATGCTTTGGGTTTTTCTTTTCTTTTTTTGGAATGCATAATAGAGAGAATTCTTGTGGTTGGGAGAACAAACATAATAAATATTGTTAAAAACAATATTTATTGTTGCAAATTATAAAACTTACAAAGTGTGATTTCTTTCTTTTATAAATTGTATACAAAATCATTTAATTTTGCAGTCCAAACTAATTCATTGTTAGAGAGAATGAAAACGTAATAATTGTGAAATTAAAATCAGAATAATACTGTTAATTAAAAAAACTGCTGGCTTCAGTTGGAATATCAAGACTTTCTTAAGTGTGTAAATTAGTATCACAGTGTTCCACCCATTCTAGGTTTAGAAAATACATCTTCAGCAATAATATCAATACTAATGTCTGCACTTAAATGATGTTACCCTACATTATAAAGCGGTTTTATCTGGGCATAATTAAAGGCACACACTTCAAGTAATTTCAGGTATGAAGGAAAAGGATTCAACTCTATGCATCATGAATACATTACACATTTGCATGTCCTTTAAAACATGTTAATAAAAACTGAGAACCAATAAAATGTCTTGAAACGTGATTGTGAAGGTCAGCATATGGGATGTAGCACTGAAAAACATTCCCCCTGTGTCAAATATTGTCTAAGGCAATGTCACATTTCTACCTGACATTCAAAAAAAGGAAAATGTCATGGTTCTTGCATATAGAATTCCATATTTTAACTTCTGAAATGTTGCTTTATATTATATTGTATTATGATTCTGATTTATACAAATTACCAAAATATGCAAAAGATCTGAAATATATTTTCTGTTGGTTAAAAACAAAACAATAGTTTAAAGTAATCCATCTTCTATATGCTTTAAATAATGGAGGTATTTCCAAGTATGATTGTACAGACATGTTTAAACTGCTACACTGGGTCTGCCATTTACTTCACATACAATTGCAACTCCAGCAATGTATATTGGTAGACCAACGCAACTGTCTAAATGTAGGAGAACATTTGTATTATTGCATTTCATATGGACTTTCCATGAACTGAAGACTACTCTTTGGAAACATGTGACAATGGTTTGGCACTGAACATAGTAAGCCACATGGCTGACTCAAAACATCACCTATCTTCTAATACAATAAAAATGGATAACTCAAATGCTAAAAAGGGGTCGGTCAAGAATTCTGTGATTCCAAAAAACATGATGATAACAGTGAAACAATTAAGCAAATGAATCACATACTGGCACAGACAACAACCTGAAGTATGAACAGAAAGGCACCAACAAAAATGTTTAAACACATGTGGTTCCGTGTTGATAGTCATCCTACAGTAGAACTTATTGAGATAATACTAAGCAGACACCTTACAGGGTAAATACCAGCTCATCAGAGAACATGGAGTCAATCTATCCTGACAGTCATGACTGCTGGAGACATGATTACTGTGACTGAACACAAACTGTGTACTGTATTTTAAAAATTAAACTTGAGTTTTGATGCTTTACATTGTTATGTATAACATACTGCTCCTTTCTCATAGATGGCATGCCTTTCCTAATTCATTTAATGGGCAGCATATTGGTCTTGGTTATGTCAATGAATGTGAATTATTTGTACTGGCCAAGCATTATGCCAAGGATTTACCAATGACATTATGGCAAGTAATGTATTAAGAGCAACTAGGAACCAATCTAAAAAATTTTAAGCACACATCTTATTCTCAACAAGATCATCTCAACCTCCTTTTTCCTGCTATATATATATATATAATATACATATATATATATATATAGCAAAGCTGTGTGTTAAGATCCGAGCAAAGATGGTGTCTCATGGTGCCAGAGTGCCATATATATATATATATATATATATATATATATATATATATATATATATATATGTGTGTATATATAAATATTTATACACACACATATACAGTACATATTCACATTTATACATACCTTTGCTTTTGTCCACTCTAAAGCAGCTAGAAGGAAACTAATTACATTGAACCAATGCATGTAAAGACACAAGACCACACTTATTGAGATTTTAAGGCTCCATTTTCACTATGAAAATAACACAACTTGTTAACATAATTTACATAATTATTACATAACTACCTGATTTTTTTGTCAAACAGAATCACTTTGGAACAGCTCATTGTGCAAGAGAGTGAATCACTCTTATCTTCAAACTGCACACATATAACCTTTTTCTCACAAACACATATCTGAAAGTGTACACCTGTTATAAGAAGAAAGTATCATAAGGCTGTCTCCTGAACCATATTAGTGGTCAGCTGACATGAGGGCAGAGCCATCCTTATTTCCAAGTCTTCCTGCTCTGTTTGTGCTCTGTCACTCTCCGTCTCTTTGTCCTCTGTGACGGTATCCTCTTTGCATTGAGCAGCTTTGTTGCCATCTTTCTTGGCCCTCTGATAAGGCAAGGTTTTTGTTTCTTTGGCCTGACCAACAATGATTAAGCATTATTAAAAGTACAGCTTACAGTTAACAAACAGAGAAAACACTTGTGAGTATAAATGTGAGGTTACCTTATGTGGATTGGGCAGAGGAGTTACACAGCAAAGCTTTTCTCTGTAGCGTTCAGGCAGGAAGAAGAGCAGTGTGCCCATCACTGGAAACACTGTGCCTGGCATCAGATCCTTCTCCTTCATAGGGCCTAAAGTTTTAGAGAAACACCAGCATACCTCATTAATGATGAGGTATTCAAACAAAGGGCCAATTTATTTGAGAGAATGCTGCAAAGTGACACAATTAACATGCTGGTGCTTCTGACATATAAATAAAAACCAAAGGCTTAATTAGAAGCACACAACTACCTGTATGCTTGATCTGGGACAACGTCAGTGTTTCAGAACTTGCCTGACAATCCTCCAACTTTTAAGATTTATTTTGTAAAAAAGTGATATAGCAAGAATTGTAACATCCATAGTTACAACAACTAAGTAAACATAACTCTGAATAATTCATTCCACAAACGTAATTTCCTAAAATGTAAAGGAACACATTCCGACACGATGTTTCCATGGCAACATTTTCACTCCTGTTTCTAATACAAGTTCAATGTTCACACAAAAATGTGTCACAATTGCGACCCAAAAAATGTATTCAAATTTGGTATGTGGTCATTATTTAATTTTATATTTTTGTGTTAAGCACTAAATTTAAAAGGTAAGAAAAAGCTAATTAGTGCGAATGCTGTTTACAGCATTCCACTAGTGCTTCAAATCTTTATTCTTCCCCTTATTAGTGCGAATGCTGTTTACACTATAGTTTAATCTTTAATCCCCTTATTATTATTTCAGCCAATACTTTGGCACTCCATAACTTCAGCTTATTTTCAGCTACAGAAACCATTCAAATATTATACTGTTCAGGAATCGATGGGAAACCTTCAACTTTTTAAATATATTTTATACTTTTTGAAATATTCAGCTTTTTAAACTTTTTTTTTTAACATTGAAGTCAATGGGAAATGCCTTCAAATCCACTTTTCCTACACTTTGCGCCAAATGCTTCTCCTTCCACATAACATTCCAACTTTCAAATGATCACAAGACCTTCAGCTATAAAGCTTGTATAAAATAATTTTGATATCTTTTAAACTTTTTGAGATATTGAAATTAGTTCAGCTTTTTAAAGTCTTTTTTTAACATGGCGTTATTGCAATGCATTTGAGCTGTAATCTCTCTCTCTCTCTCACTCTCTCACTCACTCACTCACTCACTCACTCACTCACTCACTCACTCACTCCCTCACTCACTCACTCACTCACTCACTCACTCACTCACTCACTCACTCACTCCTCACTCACTCACTCACTCACTCACTCACTCACTCACTCACTCACTCACTACACTCACTCACTCACTCACTCCCTCACTCACTCACTCACTCACTCACTCACTCACTCACCACCGCTCTCACACACACACACACACACAACACCACACACACACACACACACAAACACACACACACACACACACACACACACACACACACACAACACCACACCCACACACACCCACACACACACACACACACACACACACACACACCACACACACACCACACACACACACACACACACACACACACACACACACACACACACACACACACACACACACACCACACACACACACCACACACACACACCACACACACACACACACACACACCACACACACACACACACACACACACACACACACACACACACACACACACACTCTCTTTTTTAATGTATCTGCCGGTCCTTGGCACAATAAAGGTTGGGAACCCCTGCTCTAGACTTCGTAATGTAATATACATTTAAATGTTGGTCATGAGGGTTGTGTAAGAGGTCGCCATTGCCAGTAACAGACAGAGGGATTAACTTTGTGGGAGCTTCAAAAGAGTTAGGGATGAACACAGACAACACAACAGTCGGGAATTACCTCCAGGAGAAAGGATGCCCCTGGGTTTCTAACCCCCCTCATGCCTCCCACATGGGTGTAGCCAGGCGCATTCTGGATGCAATGCTGCTTCAGACATGACCAGTACGTCTTACACATGAAGTCCTGAGCACTTTAAATGGCAGAGGTGGTGGCGATCATCAACGCAAGACCCCTTGTCTCTGTGTATACTGACCCAGATATGCATGAAGTACTAACCCCAACAACTTTTCTTACCAAATGAGTGTTGTTTCAGCACCCCCTGGAAACTTTGCAACAGCTCTGTTTTTTCAAACGCAATGGAAACAAGTCCAGTGTCACTCATTTGTATTCCTATTTCTGTATTGGCACAGTTTTACAAAAATCAAGAGTCATCTTCACCACAAACAAAAACATTAAATTAAAAGCATTGTCTTGTTTTGCTTCACCCAAAAGGTTTTATATCAACCTGTATTGGTCCTTAATAAAATAAACACGCCTGGCTTACTTCTTCGTACTCAGTCTAGAGACCAGCCCTTCTCAGTCTGCATAGTTGCTCTTGAAGTCCACTAGTCGGATCTTCAATGTCTCCTTTGCTGCTCTGCCTGCTCTTTCTTTAGTCTTATAGCCTTTCTTACATGCAAGATCTCTCTCCTCCTACTATGGGGTTGCTTTCCAGTTGTTCCGCTGGGCCTTGTTCAGTTTTGTTGCTTTAGCACTGGAGACCCAGGGGATTTACTGTTAGACAAAACAAACTGTCCAATTGGAACGTTACGTAACACAAATACCAATATCGTGATAAATATCGTACCATGGACTTGTTATCGTGATATTATCATGCCGTGAGTTTTTGGTATCGTTACATCCCTAGTCCATACAGTCTTGGAATTGAACATCCAATCAAATAATGTAGTGTGTACCTGTTAGCAAGCTGACCAAAAGTCCCACTACCACCACCACGGTGGAGTTGTGGGCACTATACCACATGTAGGATAGCGAGTAGAGTGCCTCCACACCTGTCGGCCTGAAGGAAAGGGGAAGATGAAAGACAGAACGATGTTAGCACTAACCGATGATCATTACATGACTGACCATATGCAGTTACCTATAGTGTTGAATGAAATAAATGCAGTAACTTTAAATGCAAAGTAAATAAACGTTAATTGTCACACATATACACATGCACATAACCAACAGTTACATTTAGACATTGCTTTTATCCATCCAAGAAGCAGTGGGCAGCTACTTGTCTGTGCAGGGACTTAAACTGTTGACCCTCCTATTTACAAGCTACTGCAGCCTGCATGCGTTACCTCGGCTTGGCTGTGGTAGCGCTGACCAGTGGGGTCATGACAGCGGTGGTCATGTTGTCAAACAGGGGCAGATTTGTGGCGTTGAGGGCTCCCATTGCGTTGGCCTCAGACATGCGCAGCAAAAAGCTGCCAATGCCGATCCAGAAGGCCATGGCAAGGCCTGCTACCAACCCGACCAGTGCACCCTGTAGAGGCAATACATGGGTTTGTTCAAACCTCATCTTGAACTAAGCTTGTAAAAAATAAAAGCACAAATGAAAGAACTCACAGTAGAGTTTGCCCACGGAAAAAACAATCCAAGGCAGAAGAGGCCAAGCAGAGGACCACCAACCATCCCAAAGATGCTGAAGGCTGCCTGAGGACACAGAACATGGGTAAAGGTGTCGATCATTTGTGTGATAGGTAACTGCACTGAACGGCTGCATTAAATAAACAAAACACTTTACTGACTATTTCCTTTTAAACTATTTTAGAGAATGTCATTTTTCTTCATGTCAAGATTGTGTTACCTGCAGAACAGATCCCATAATAGAGGCGACGTAGGCCATGGCCAGACACACCAGGCCATATACCAAAGCTGTGGGCCAAGAGCGTTAGAAATAAATATTTGTTGTTTACACATGCTACATCATCAGCAGGTTATATACTGAAAAGTAGGTTCAAGTATAAACTGAACTTAGCATTGTAAGCAGCATTTGAGTATCTAGACTTCTTTATAAAACACAGTATGCTTGGCTATAGACTGTTACTGATAAGTTACAGTAGGAAATTAGAACAATTTAAATCTACAAACATATTTTATATTCAACAGTATCAAGGTATTTAATACTACAGTATCTAGTAGTTCATGCCAAAAATTATTGGGAAAGGTACAATAAGTTCATTAAAGCACTTGTCTTACCGAGTCCCTTGGACAGCAGCGTAGCTTTGGCTTCAGTCATGTTTGGAAAATGAGGTTTAATCAGGTCCTCCATGGTTACTGTCGCTAGGGAGTTAAAGGCTGATGATATAGTACTGGAAAGAGACAATAATGGGATTCAATTAACAACTGGGAGTTTATAACACATTATATGTCTTCTCTTTGCAGCACAAGTCTTTAGGATATTGATGTATTGATGTACTGTAGTTTTAAGAAACTTTCTAAAAATGAGCAATACTCATTTCATGTCCAGCTGATGTTAGAAAATACACTCTTGGGAAACAGTGAAATTCCCTATTCAATTTCAAAAGGATGACATGATAAATTATAACTGACAAAGACATAATGATGAGTAGTGCAAGTTTAGAGTTGTTGTTGTTGTTGTTGTTGCGTTGTTGTTGCTTTGTTGTTGGTTCATTTACCTGAGAGCTCCACTGAAGAGACAGGCTACAAACAGTCCTGCAAGCCCGGGCAGATCCTTGAACACGTCCATCACAAAGTACAGGACCATCTGCACAAAGCAACACAACATCAGGATGTACTTCCAAAAGCCAAATATAACAAAGACACATTATTCCTTACAAATTAATGTTAACCTGGTCATTAGATTTGACAAGGCCCTTGTCCAGGGGGCTATCCTCTCCATAACGAGCAAACATGACCAGCCCCATCATACAACCTAAACATAAGACAATCTGCTGGCATGGGAAAACTATGTAGCAGGACCTAGAAGGATATGGCAAACAAGAAGACTGTTAACAATAAAGAAAATCATAGAAAAGGTACACAATGTAACAATATAAAAACTGTAAAATATTTACACAAATTAGCAGTAATTACAAATAGATAGCCTGTGCATAAGCAGTATGTTTTTGAACATGTTTGTCCAGCTTGAAATGCTTTTTTGTATTTAATATTTTTCCTTTAACTCCAAGATCAAATACGCAACAGTCATTGCATCATCTTCTTAGAAAACAGAAAGGGTTGACCTAGCACGTTGCTGTGAGACTTTGATGGTACTCACATAATGGCCTCTTTTTCCGTACGAGAACTGAGGTACCTCTGGACCTGGGCCTGGTTGACCCCGTATAGAGCCAACATCAGGAAGACTCCTCCCACACCTAGTGTCCAGAAGGTATGGCGCTCCAAAGGGTCGGGGTTCAGGCTACGGAGGCAGAGAATCAATATAACATGATAGTCTTGGCCTATACCTTAAAATTCTCCTATTATACTATTTTTAGGCATATATTATAGGTTTCAGATAGGGATGCTCCGATCACCAATTTTGGGGCCGATCGCCGGAATCAGTATCGGCCGATACCGATCGCCGATCCGATCGAGTGGGTGGGGGCTATGGGGATCTTCCATTTAAAGGGATGTTTAAAACTCAGTTAATGGGGCTCAGTTAATGGGGCTCAGTTAATGGCGCTCATTCACTGGCGCTTCCACAAACAACAACCAACATAATTATTACATTAAAATGAAGTACATTATTCAAGTTTACATTAACTTTGGATAATAACACGGGAGAAATTAGCGGAAGCACTCTCTTTTCCTCTCTCCCTCCCTCCCTCTCCTGACAGCCGGTCCCTATCTGTCTCATGCAGCTCACTGATCCAGTAATGAGTGACCCGACAGTAGTGTTGCACGGTGTACCGATACTTGAAAGATACCGCGATACCCTGCCGTTAAAAACGGTACGATTCCTCCGTTTCATTAGTATCGGTACTTTAAGAATGACGGGGAAAAGTACTCCGGTGAGAAAGCGCCGTTTTAATAAGAGCCGTGTGTATTCAGCGCTCTGCTTCCACTCCCTGCACTGCAGCCGTGCCTGCAGTCCCGCCCCTCTCAAGCACGTTCTAAGTCCCTCCCCTCTCTCGTGCACTTGGCCACGCGGTAGCTGCCAGGGCATGTGAGAAAACGACAAGCATGGCTGCAAGTGGGAGTGCAACTGCCGCTGCGCCTCGGCTTGTTGACAAAAAAGACACCAGACGCGAAATTTGGAAGTATTTGCACTATATCTCTGACAGTGAGGGCAAGCCTACGGACACTACGAGGCCTGTCTGTAAGAAATGTTTTAGACTCACAGAGAAAAGGGTCATGTATTTTACGTCATGTGATCGGCTCTCCCGATTGGCATTGTTAGAAATTAAAATCAATGTTTTGATGGCATAAAGTACCTTAAACATACCGTCAGTTTAAATGCTGTTTTATACTGAAAAACCAGAAATTCTTGTGCACAACCAGTTGTTAAGCTTTTATTCTGAAAATCCTTCATCTCCAGTTAGCATTTAGCATGTGGCTAATATACCATTTACTATAGAGGTGAATTTAGTAGCGATATGACACGGAGTGTTGCACACCGAAACCTACTGATTTCAACACTACAACTATAGACGTCGAGATATTATTATTGCTGAATATTAAATGAAGGTACAGTTTATTTGAATACGTTTGTTTACAGACGTGGGTAGCATGAGACAACTTCCGGAACTACCGGAAATGAAACCAGCCGTGAAGTATTTCCTGTATTTTTGGATTATTGATTACAGCGTTTAAAAAGTATTAAATGAAAAGTCATGAAAGAGTTAAGGAGGAGAAAAGGCGTGTTTAGTTATATATTTCATGTACAATGTCTGAATCCTCTGTTATGCGCAACAACGAAACATTGGAGACGTGGAGGGCCGGCCCCCAGCAGCGCCAACCGGCACACAGGGAGGAGCCAGCAGAGGAGATATAACAGCTGGAAAGGTGGAGCTCCTCTAATCCCTTCGCTCACGAGAGCCAGAACACAGCTGTTTTTCTGACTGAACAATATTCTGCTTGTAACATACCCGCGCCTTTTTTAAATTAAAGTACCCATTTGAACCTTAGCAGAGACTCCATTTAGTCTCCTTTTTTAAAACTTCTCTCCTGGACGCGAGAATAACGAACACAGTTATCAGCATTTATAGAGAGCACCGAATGATCGGCAGAGAGCGAATATCAGCCGATATCGAACGGCGGCCGATCAATCGGAGCATCCCTAGTTTTAGATATATAAAAAAACATGTCTCTGAAGTTTTTTGCTCAAAATACCAAACAGAACCCATTGTACCCATGCCTCATACCCAGAGATGGGGTCGTTACTCAAAAAAGTAATATATTACATATCCTATCCCCACTGCCCTCGTTAAAGCCTGTATGTCCTCTACTTGCCCCTTGATCACAAGAATCATTAACTCGTCCCTCGCAACTGGAACTGTACCGCCAAACCTCAAAACTGCTGCAATAACACCAACACTCAAAAAACCTGGAGCTGACCGAGATGACCTGAATAACTACAGGCCCATCTCTAACCTCTCCTTCACCTCAAAATCCCTTGAAAGACTTGTTACTGGCCAACTTCAACAACACCCAGAGAAAAACAACCTTCATGAACCCTTCCAATCGGGTTTCCACTCAAAGCACAGCACCGAAACAGCGCTGGTAAAAATCACCAACGACCTCCTCCGTGCAGCTGATTCTGAACTGCTCACCATCCTAATCCTCCTTGACCTCACAGCTGCCTTTGACACCATCTCGCACCCACTGCTTATCAAACGTCTGGCAGACATTGGGATCACTGGTACTGCACTCTCATGGTTTTCATTCTACCTCACAGACAGAAAACAATATGTCCGTCTCAGCACCCACTGGTCAAGCTGCTCCACTGTCTCACATGGTGTTCCTCAGGGGTCAGTATTGGGTCCACTCCTGTTTATTATCTACCTACTCCCCCTTGGCACTATCCTCCGTCATCATAATGTCCATTTCCACTGTTATGCCAATGATACCCAGGTCTACATTTCCTGCAAACCCAACACTGCCCTCCCCCCAACCTCTCTCACCAACTGCCTCCAGGACATCAGGAGCTGGATGAGCAGGAACTTCCTAAAACTCAACGGCAGCAAAACCGAAGCCCTGCTGGTTGGCACCAAAACCACCCTCTCCCAAACCTCATCCTCCTCTGCCTCCAAACTCATCATTGATGGCTACTTCATCCCCTTCTCTGGCCAAGTTAAGAGCCTTGGTGTCATCCTGGACAGCTCCCTCTCATTTTCACCTCACATAAATAACATCACCCGGACTCATTTAATTTCAAACCTTTATTTAGACAGATAGGTCCCTTGAGATCATGGATCTCTTTTACAAGGGAGACCTGCAACAATTTAGTTCCACATGAAACATAAAAACAACATAAAAACAAACAATAGAGGACATCATATTTACATATTCACCAACACTTACCAACACCCATAGTGTCAGAAAGCATTTCGTGCAGACGTGCCTTAAAAACATTCAGAGAAACAAAATTGCACAATTTCAATTTGGACTGTAGGCTGTTCCAAGCAAGTGGAGCTGCGCACATAAAATCTGTCTTACCTAAGACAGTCCTCACTCTTGGTACATCTAATAAGACTACATCCTGTGATCTCAGACAATAGCTGCTTGCAACTTTCTGCTTAACCAGAGAACAGATGTAATACGGGAGTTTGCCCAACATAGCTTTATAAATAAAAGTGTACCAGTGACTGAGCCTCCGTACAGAGAGTGATGGTAAACCTGCCTTGGTATACAGTGTACAGTGATGTGTAAGCGTTTTACAATTTGTGACAAATCTCAGAGCACTGTGATACGCAGCATCCAATTTCTCAGGTAATTGGCAGGTGCATTCATATACAACAAATCACCATAGTCATAGTCACAGGTAAAAAGGTCACAGTGACTAGCCTTTTCCTGGCCTCAAGCGAGAAACAGGACTTGTTTCTGTAAAAGAACCCTAGCCTAACCCTCAGTTTTTTAAGCAGGTTATTGACATGAAGTTTAAAAGAGAGACAATCATCAAGCCAGATACCAAGGTATTTGTAACAGGCAACAACTTCAAGTTTTGTTCCTTGCGTAGTTACAATATCTGAAACAGGCTCTGGTGTCTTTTTTGCTTTTGAAAAGAGCATTACCTTGGTTTTATCCACATTTAAAAGAAGCTTTAATTCAGAGAGCTGAATAGTGTTAAAAACAGCCTGTAATTTAACAACAGCCTCTTTAATGGAGGGACCTGCACAATACATCACAGTATCATCCGCATAAAAATGTAAAGTAGCTTCATCCACATTTTCACCTACGCTGTTAATATATATGGAGAATAAAAGTGGTCCTAAAACAGAACCTTGTGGTACACCATTATAAATGTTTAACCACTCAGAAGACAGTCCATCAAAATGAACACATTGGGACCTTTCAGAGAGGTAGTTCACAAACCACCCCACTGCATGGCTGGATATGCCAATACTGAGTAGCCTCTGCTTTAAAATGCGATGATCAACAGTGTCAAACGCTTTGGAAAGGTCAATAAACAGAGCTGCACAACTCTGCTTATTATCTAAAATACTAGTAATGTCATTTACCACTTTCATTGTCGCAGTGATGGTGCTGTGTTTCTTTCTGAATCCTGACTGGTGTTTAGTCAGGATATCATTTAAACATAAAAACTCCTTTACTTGTTCACTCACAAGTCGTTCGAGCACCTTAGCCAGAACTGACCATTTTGACTGTAGTGTGATTACTGCATTTGTAAAAGTAACGCCCAACTCTGCTCATACCCCTCTATTTCAGCCCTGTTAGAGAAGTGCTGATTCGTAGCTTTAATAAATAAATAAATAAATAAACGAGACGAGAGCTCATGCAGGAGAATTCTACCCAGATACCGTGATTAAACGCCATATCATGTTCAAAACCACATCAAGGATTATTTCTGAAACAGTATGGAGCTCAAACACTTTCTCTCCGCTGGTTTACCCCAAGGACAGGTGTTACCTTGGTTGGTTATTGGCTAATGGTTACACAAGCCAAAAAATCGTTATGACATCATAAAGTGGCCAAAATCTGATCAGCTCATTTTCAGACAGGTTTTTATATAAATGGATCAGGACAAATGGTCAAGTGAATGGTTTTTCCTAAAACTTTCAGAATCTCTTTACACAGATGGGACACATGTTTATGTATAAAAGACATGCAAAAGTAGATTTTGCATAATAGGTGACCTTTAAACAATGCACTATGATGAGAATTATGATTAAATAAACCATTATTGTACATCTTAAAATTGTTCTGTTTTTGTAAGTACGATCTCCTTATTAATAAAAAAAAAACGTCTATGAGTATTTTTGTCCTAATCTTGGTTTTTGTGTTTCACGTTTCCGGTTTTGTTATGAAATGTATTTTTTTTCTTGTGTTTTACCTTACTTCCTGAGATTTTTCCAACTTGACTGTTTGTCTGCCCGCCCTGATCCTATCCACCTGTGTGTTATAACCTGCTGCCCTCGTGTTTTAGCCTGTCCTCTCCAGCTGTGGCTTGTCAGTGTGATTAGTTCTGTGACTATGGTTGCCGTCGCGTTGTCCAAAAATCTGTAATTTTTCCTAGTCTGCTACCCATTTTAAACAAGTTATTTCGTTTTATTTTCTTGTTTTGTTTTCCTTTTAATATTTTTTTACCATGCCTGGTCCTCCTGTTTAAAAATCAGTTTTAGTAAAAATAAAGCTTGCTTTAGGTTTAAAGCTCTCCTATTATACTATTTGTAGGCATATATTATAGGTCTCAAACAGCATCAAGGATTATTTCTGAAACAATTTGGAGCTCAAATGCTTTTTCTCTTGAGGTGAGTTCCATTTTATATCCTGCTTTTTTACACATACTCTCTCCAGAACAGGTTAGCTCTGGGTGTTAGCGATGCTTGCTAATGTAAACACAGACCATATTACTTCCAAAACGTCACACATTGTTTCTGTTACAGCAATGTTTCTGATAGGGCTATAGGTGTAAAGCCAGCCCACATTTTAGTAACGTCGTCATGACCGCAGCAAATCTACAGCTCCGTTGTCCCCGTTTTTAGAGATGTGGGTAAGGAGGAAAGAGAGGGTTGTATTTTCTGACACATTGTGAGTCTCCTTACACACCGGGGACACATATCTATGTATAAAAGACATCAAAAAGTGCATTTTGCATAATAAGGGGACCTTTAATACACTGACATGTAAAAGGAAGGAGGACACAGACTACTCACTCCAGACCAGCAATGCGACTGCCATTGGTCGCTTTCCTCCACACCTCTGCTATGCCCCCCGCCTGATTGGCCCCCACAACGATGACCGCAAGCTGGCCTGCAAACATGACCACCGTCTGGAACACATCCGTCCAGATTACTGCCTTCAGACCGCCCTGGGACAAAGAAGCAGTGGATCCACTTAATATATCAAAAATGATTATCATTAGGAATAATCTGCTAAAGTGTGCATTGATTGGAATGAATGATATCTATGTTCAAATAACCGGAGACAATAAAATAAAAATAATAAAGTAATTAAAGCCAAAATAAGTTATTGACAAGAACCTCCTTCCTCCTCTACATTATTGGATTGGATTATTAGATGTACACAAGATATATATGTTCTTGTTTAAATAAATTGAGCTTTTCTTTGTTTTTGACCAATATTTTGTCTCAATAATCACTGATGAAATTATCCCTGGGATGAGGTAAGATTAAGGTACTCACCAGAGCAGTATAAAGAGTGCACACCAAGCCCATGGCCAGTACTGCTCCCCATAGGTCAATGCCTGTCACTGCAAGTGATCAGACAGAGTATTACCAAAACCGGCACACACGTTACTGAACTACAACTCTTACTGCATTCAATCAGTAACCGTTGGCACCTATTGATGTAAAAATGATTTGATAATGTTGTGGTCAAATATTTAAAGAAAATGCTAGTCCTACCTGCATTGAGTGCCAATGCCGGGGCATACAGTACAACCCCCATATAAATGACCTGCAGAAGAAGAAAATATAAACATTACAGAACAGGGAAAGTCACAAAAAAATGCTGAACTCATGAGGTCATGATTCATATATCAGATTATACCTATCAACATTTAAAAAGTTCTGACACAGAGGAAATAGCTTAAGATAACGAGCGATCTTAATCCATTTTTGGAATATGGCATGTTGCATTGTTGGGGAGCCTGAGACTCAGAATGTTCATTGCCAACAACTACGCTTCATTTGCTAGTAAACAAGGAAAAATAGCTTTTAAAAGGTAGGGTATTTTGAGAAACCGGCTTGAGCTACACTTTTTGTTATATTCCATGGAATGCTCTTAACATCCCGATAGCAATGAATATCTTAAGTGCTTTGACAGTGGAAGCCGTAGTACTGTAAAAAGCACGACCAATCATCTGAGCCGGCCCAGCTAAAGTAACTGGATGGCCTGCCTGCCTGTCAGCCTTCCATCTGTGCACAAACTTATCTTGTGCCCTCACAGGTCATGTGCACGTTTGTGTGTGTTGGAGGAGGGGCTCTATAAGGAAGTGGCAGATTTTCTCCGGTCGTGTATTTTCAAATTCCAGTGATCTCGAGGCGGTTTCTCAAACTTAAATACCCTACCTTTAAGCAATTCACCATCAACAATTGTTTCTACACATTTCTGTATTCATTTTGGGCAATTAATAATTGTGTTGATTGGCATTGATAATAACAATTCACACTCTTAATGAAATGTCATGAGTTCCTGAAATTACTGAATACAAATTACATAACACATTTGAGGGTCCATTTGGGCTAAGGTTTCAGCTAGGCTGCAATATAATAAGCCAATGAATGCACTGTTATATCTGTACAATTCTCAAAGTGGCATTTTTTAGATAAACTTTTTTATTGCTGTTTTTGCCTTTCTTAAATCAATGTTTTACTATCTCAACGGCTTCATTTAATGGTCTGCTTGCTTTATTAAATGGGAACATGGAATACATTTATGTTTTCTGCGTCAAATAATTATTGTCTTTACTAAAAACTTCCATTTAGCTGATATAACGCCCAAGGTGGTGGTCATTTTATCAGAAGTAGCATCAATAAGTTCCCTTGTTCCTGCAAGGGGTTGGCATAAAACCCCAGAAAACAAATTTACAAAGGAAGCATGAGCCAAACAAGGATACCATCTGAAAGATGAAGGTCACAGTCCCACATATGCGAACCGTCTTGTTAAAGCGCAGCTCCAGATACTGTCGAGGGGAGACAATGTCAAAGGGAAAAGACATAAACAAACGGCTAATTAAAATATGAATTCAGGCATTTTGTGACATATGTTCGGATTGTGGATGTTTGTCAGGATCAGAGCTGCAAATATAGAGCCTTAATATCAAAGCCAGATTGTTCAAAGCCAGATTCTTCCAAACCAGATTTGATCTCAGATTTAAACGTTTTGTTCACAGGACATCAGTGCAGTACTGTTATAAGGTCAATTCTCATTTGTGTACTTGAGGTTCATGAGATAAACAGCCAGACCGGAAGGAGATAACCCTAACCTTTTAAATATGTTCAGTCTTGAGACAAGAACATGTGTTTTTCTGTTGAACTTCAATGGCAAGCAGAGATAAGAGGACTGATACACATTTTAAGCTCTGATATCTTGAAAACTGAAAAACTGCAGACTAGTGTTAATTTCGTCAGCTATTTTTTTATTTAGTTTTAGTCTTAGTCCTGTGTTAAATTTCCTTTTTAGTTTTAGTAATATTTAGTCACCTTCATCCTGTTTTTATTTAGTCAAGTTTTAGTCGACTAAAGGTCTGAGCATTTTAGTCTTATTTTAGTCGACTAAAACAGTAACTATTTTAGTCAAGATTTAGTCGACTAAAAGTCTGAGCATTTTAGTCTTATTTTAGTCAAAGAAAACTAATTATTTTAGTCTACTTTTTGTCAATGAAAACTGTTGAGTCTTTTTTAGTCATCAGATTATATAGAACATTTCAGTCAAACTAGTCTAGCCAAAACCAATAATTTGTAATTTTAGTCAAACGTATTTCACAATAAGATTATATCTTGTCCTTATTTGATGAAAAACACAGGTTGAATGATTAAGAAAGCAGCTTTGCAGAGAGTATCTGGTCAGGTTTGTGGTGTTTTTACCAGCTGTGTTATGGCCACATTGCTTCCCTTCTGATGAAACAATGCATTCGCTTCGCGAAAATGGGCCCAAATATCACATCGTTTCTTTCTCCCAAGCAGTGGTGGCTTTAGACTTTTTCGTTGTCAGTCATTTTGACGGACAGGATTGTAACATTTCCGTCATAATCCATTATTACCCGTCGAGTGCACAATTTATCACTCACTCGCGCTGGGTATTCGGTTAACGTGAGTGCGACCACTGCTCCCAAGCCCTGTTGTTGCCATTTTATTTTCTGTTAAATAAGGTTAGTTAGACCATGAGTTAGACCCGAGTCTTCCTGACAGTTCACAGTGTGCCGCTGCCCGGTGTAATTCAAATGTACCGCCGCGCGCAGCACAGACACACAGCTGCTGCCCAGCCGCAGCACCGGAAATGGAACTGCTGGGAGAAAAACTGACTATCAGAAATGTAACGTTATCTTTGATAATATTTTGTCTTCTCATTTTTCGTCAACGAAAGTAAAGAGAGATTTTGGCATAGTTTTTATTTAGTAAACTACATTTTCGTCTCGTCACTTTTCGTCAACGATATTGCATGATGATTTCGTTGCAGTTATTGTTTACTGCCGTCGGTGCCGTCTCGTCATCGTCTCGTTTTCGTCATGGAAAAAAAGGTCGTTGACGAACATATTTCGTCATAGTTTTAGACAGAAATTAACAATACTGCAGACAATCATTCCGAAAAATGTGCATGTTGTGTGTACCTCATAAGCGCTGGACAGACGAAGTCTATAGAAAACTGGTATGAAAACATGAGCCGGGATGAGCAGGCCTAAGAAGTAGGAGCAGCCCAGGAACCAGTACTGAGTCCCAAAGGTGTACACCTCAGATGGAGCACCAAGGATGGCCACAGCCGACTGGAAAGTGGCCAGCAGGGACAAAGACACAGGCAGGCAGCTCATGGAGCGATCAGCCATCAGGAACTCCTAGAAACAGACAGAATATTAGTGTCAAGACTATCAAATACAAAAACATAGTGTGCCCCTAAAAGCTTAAAATTGACCCTGTCCTCTTATTTGGTTAAGAATCAAAGTAAGGGAAGAATGTTTGAAGTCTACCTGTGTTGTGCGTTGGCGTCCACCGGAGAAAGCATGGAAGAGTCCGATGCCAGTTGAGGCTACTAAAAGTAGGGCAAAGATGACGTAGTCCACTGTGGTGAAGTGCATTTGGACTACCCCTCCCATGATGACAGTGGATGCTGGGGGCCAGGGGAGTGATCACGACAACACAGAGAGTACTTCACCAATAGGAAGACTCAGTGAGAGCTGGAGAGGAAACAACAGGGTAAGTTAACTTCCTCGCACAAAGAACTGGGTAGCAGTGGTTCAGATGTAAACTCAACAATTAGCAGTGTTTATCTTGTCTTCAACAATTTTCTTTCATCTTTAAGTTTTGTAAAAAGCACTAGAGTAATATATGTTCATCGGTAACGGGCCAGGCAATATTGTACAGAAACACAGAAGAACAGGGCGTTTCATCAGAGACAGGTATCTGATGTAGCGAAAATCAATTAATAAAGCAAGAAACCCAAATAATACAAATCAACAAGTCTCCTTTTGTTGCAGCCACATACATAATCTCTAGCAGAAGCATCAATATTTACTTTGTAAAATGATCAAATGGAAAATAAATATCCAAACATTTAAATAAAAGCCATTCATTATAGCCTATACTCATCAAAAGTGATTATTTGTACAAAAAATCTACTTTTCTTTCCTCAAGAAGTGTTCAATTACTCTGATTATCTGAGTTTTCAGTTATTTTGTTTACTAAAATACTTTGAGCATTAATGTTTAATAGTAGTGCATTTAGAATGAATCTTTTATTTACAATGCAACAGTTTCCATATGTTGGTTCAACCATTTAAATGTGTTGTTTAAGATGCATTTGGCTGCAATCATTTAAGATGACTGTGGCTGCGAAGGAGTGCGGTCGTCTTTCAACCAGAAGGTTGTGGGTTCGATCCCAGCCCATGCAGTCAACATATCGATGTATCCTTGGGCAAGATACTTAACCCTGAGTTGCTCCCGATGGCATGGCCAACGGTGTGTGAATGTTTTTGCATGTTAGTTCCTAGAGCAGGGGTCGGCAACCTTTTTGATATGAAGTGCCATTTAAAAAAAAAAAATGTTATCAGCGTGCCAACGATCGAGAATTATCAAGGGGGGGGGGGGGTTTAGGAGCTTGACGCTCGTCAACTATCAGCAGGAGGGCGGGGAAACAGTGTGTGGACCTGTCAGCGCAACTTACATGATGTCGAATTTAACAAACACATTTAAATAATTGGTTTAAACGGCATAATAATAAGGACGATCGTCCGTTCTGTGATTCTCCAGAGCACATGTTATGATATTAGGGTCACACAGAGTGAGATGAGATCGCTGTCCCTTTAAGAGAGAGAGAGAGAGGGGTGTGGCTTGTGCATGTGTGTTTGTGGATGGTAGAGCGACAGTGAGAGAACCTATGGAGGGAACGTGTGTGTATGTTTCTGGAAGTGAAACGAGGCAGCAGAAAAACAGAGGTCTGTATTTTGTGAAACAGAAGAACAGCTAAATAAATGCAACGGCCTCCCAAGAAGAGCTCGCCTCTCTCCAGTCATTTAAGCTAAAGTGGGTTATTGAACCTGAAGCTTGTTGCTTCTGCCCTCCTCGACTACGGTCTGGGAGCCGACAGGAAAGTTCAACACACAGATGGCCAGTGCGCCCCTTTGTAGCATATTATTTCGATGAGAGATGAGCAGATCGCCACTGGGCTTTCAACTAAAGACACAGCCACGCAAAAACTGCGGCATTTGTACAGCTCCTTATGGATACTGCAATTAGTGAAGTGCTTTCCTCTGTGGTGAAACGATCAGCACCACGGAGGAAAGCGGCAGAAAGTTGCCTGGAGTTAAAGAGAGCGGGGCTGCGCTTCGTGCATGACTTCCTGCTGCGGGTAACAGGGAGACGCGCTCTGGGGGCGGTCAGGGGTAAATACAATTTATTAAATGTTTGCACACTTATTCCACTTATTCCTAGTGTGCCACTGGTTACGGTGCCGACCCCTGTCCTAGAGTAACATACACTGCTCTGTAGGAATGGGTGTGAATGGGTGAACGCGATTTGAGGGGTCTTAAAGACTGGATAAATCGCGATATAAGTCCATTTACCATTTGCAATATTTTAAGCTGTGTTGTGTTACACAGGCTGGGTTTTTATGATACCCTTACATTACATTACATTGCATTTAGCTGACGTTTTTATCCAAAGCGACTTACAATAAGTACATACGACCAGGAAGACACAACCCTTAGATTAGAATATTCTGGATTCTGGGATGGCGAGCTACCATTGATAACCTGAACTACTCATCTTTCCGCTACCAGTGGTAGGATTTTGAGAGGACTTTAAAGGAACCGAACAAAGAACAATTTTTTTTGTTTTTGGGGTGCACTCGAGTGTAAAGCGCTTTAAAAACAATTTAAAATATTTACTGCTGGCAGACTGTTGTTTATTCCTGTGCCAATATATATATATATATATATTCTTCATGAAATCTCAGTAGGCTAGTCACTCCATTCACTCTGGTGTTCAACTTCATTTATTACCCATCCTTTAAGAACCTGGAATACTGGTCCAGTTTTCACACATATCAGACTGGTTAGACAGGCTAACCACTAAGAGTCCAGTCTGCTCAGTCATATTTCAGGCAAAAACCATTGTGGAGCTTGTTTCCCTTTGCATGGTTCCTTATGCAGTAGATCCACTTGGGTTTCCCCAAAAGTTTTCAAAAGCAACGTTGCTTGTAATGGCGCATTTCCACCGCATGCCTCGCTCGACTTAGTACGGGTTTGTTAGGCCTTTTTAGGCCTTGTTAGGCCCGGCTCATTTTAATGCTGCGCTTCCATTACAGTTTAGGAACTGGGGTAGTATCTATAGTCACGCAGTGTAGGCGGAGCCGTGACGTCATCTTCAGAAAAACAACATCAGCAGTTACCCTCAGAGCTCACAGCTCCTCATATATGTGCAGAAACTAGACAAAAGTTAAACAAGTACAAACCACAGACTGCCTGTGTCATGGAGAATACAGTCGCTGGTTTATTTATGTCTGTAGGCCGTTGTTGTGAGTGTGGACGGTCGGAGCATATATAACGTTAGCTTAGCCAAGCTCCATTTAGACAACACGCATTTTAAAAGGTTTTTCGCCTGCCGTCTGTGTGCAGACTTGTCAAAGCATTAATTCATGGTTTTTACTAACCGGTATCAGTATGTTGTTACTTCGGCATCATTTTGAAACGTGTATTACAATTAAATCACGGTCAAATATGTTCATCTTGTTGTAGTTGTAGCCCCCTTGCCAGCGATTCTCTCAATAGTTTAGTATTCAGCCCGGTTGTTAGCCCGCTTGTTGGCACCGATAGAACCACGATTTTGTCGGGCCAGAAAAAAGTAGCCCCCGGGCCGGAACTAGGAAACGCAACCAAAAATGGGCCCGGCACGACACGCGTGAACCGCGCTCCGCGCCATGGTGGAAATGCGCCATAAGTGTCCAGCAGTGCTTTAATGTCTCGCTGCTGCCTTGGTTAGACAACTCAAGTTTACAAACCCTCTATGGCTCCAAACAGCAAGTCGATCAGTTGTAAATATCAGGCGTTCCCAGCAGTGTGCAGTGCTCCTCGGAGGCTGAGAGGTACCGCTGTAGTTAGTGAATTGAATTGGCAGACAAACCCTTTCCCTGCTAAGACAGGCTTGCTAGCTTCACCAAATCGATTTGTCCTCCGCTATCAGCCATTGTGGGTTGAAAAAAAACGCTTTCAAATCTAAACACAAATATGCTACCTTGTGCAGGTTGCTAATGACACTACATATGCTGTTTGCTAGCAGGTCGCTACCGGTCGCTACACACGCTAGAGTTTAGACACTGTTTATCCACTGACAATCCAATCAGAGGACAGGAAAATGCCGACGTCATCGTACGCCGGCTGGATGGCCCCGGTGACTCGAAATCCGATTGGTCATTGCAAATGTTTCATTGCCATTTATTCTAAGCTACAAGGCCCGCACTGCTGATTCTGAAGGCTTAAGGGCAGATTTATATGACCCAGCAACACATTCTGACTGAAATATGATAGGATAAAAGCTCCAGCATAAACACAACCATTACTGGACGCAGCCCAAACGAGCGAAAATAACTTAATGCATGTTAATGAAAGAATATATTAGAATGTTAGACGACGCCATCGGCACTGCCTCACCATCCACACTGCCCTCTCACACCTGGACCAGAGGAAGACATATGTGCAGTGGCGACTCACATAGTGTCAGCAGAAAATAATGCAAATGATAATTCCCAAAATATGTTAAAATGTATTTTAAGATCATGTTTAGTCATCTGATTCGTCTGTACATTGCTGTTTTAGTCTGCGTTCTTCTAATTAGTGTGTACAGTGTGCCTATTGAGCGGTGTTGACCGATGTGGGGCAAGCCCCTCTCTTTGCTGTTCAAATGAACGTGTACTGTAAAAACTACACAGCGCATGCTCAGAGTATTTTTCTATTCAATTTGTGAGGCAAAAAAATAATCACCATACACACTGTGCTGCCATACCCACCAAACGTCATCTCATAATTGGCTGTAAATACATGTGCCGCAAAAAGTGTATGTGAACAGGAGACGAAGAGAGAGCAGCTTATAGCGATTCAAATCACTAAAACGCAAAGAAAATGAATGAAGTTGACCATCTACTTCAGTTTTGGTAAGTTCCTTTTATGTCATATATTTTGTTGATCTATTGCTCTGCTGGATCGATTGATATTGTGACCTCTGTGATGAGTGTCTTGTGTTTTCCTTATACCCCCCCTCTCTCTCCATCGGAACCATGGATAGCCTACAGCTATTTGTTTACGTGTTTAAAAAAGCACCAGAAGATTATATATACATATCTAAGTTGTTCGTGCCCCACGTTCGTGCCCCAGAGTGCACAGCCCTCTCATCTACTCCCTGTTCACACATGACTGTGTGGCCACACAGTCGTGAAGTTTGCGGACGACACGACCGTCATCGGTGTGCACCATAGAGAGGATCCTGACCTTCTACAGGTGCACCATAGAGAGGATCCTCACCTTCTACAGGTGCACCATAGAGAGGATCCTGACCTTCTACATGTGCGCCATAGAGAGGATCCTGACCTTCTACAGGTGCTCCATAGAGAGCATCCTGACCTTCTACAGGTGCACCATAGAGAGCATCCTGACCTTCTACAGGTGCGCCATAGAGAGGATCCTGACCTTCTACAGGTGCGCCATAGAGAGGATCCTGACCTTCTACAGGTGCACCATAGAGAGGATCCTCACCTTCTACAGGTGCTCCACAGAGAGCATCCTGACCTTCTACAGGTGCTCCATAGAGAGCATCCTGACCTTCTACAGGTGCACCATAGAGAGCATCCTGACCTTCTACAGGTGCACCATAGAGAACATCCTGACCTTCTACAGGTGCGCCATAGAGAGGATCCTGACCTTCTACAGGTGCTCCACAGAGAGCATCCTGACCTTCTACAGGTGCTCCATAGAGAGCATCCTGACCCTCTACAGGTGCACCATAGAGAGCATCCTGACCTTCTACAGGTGCACCATAGAGAGGATCCTGATGCACCATAGAGAGGATCCTGACCTTCTACTGGTGCACCATAGAGAGGATCCTCACCTTCTACAGGGGCAACATAGAGAGGATACTGACTCTACAGAGGTTGGTGAAAACTGCACAGCACATTACCAGGACGGAGCTGCCATCCATGGAGAACCTCTACTCCCAGCGGCTCAGGAAGAAAGCCCACAGGATTATCAAAGACCCCTACCACCCCAGGAACAAACTGTTCTGTTTGCTGCCGTCTGGTAAGCGTTACCGTAGCATCCGGACTAAAACCACCATACTCAGGGACAGTTTTATCCCACAGACCATTAGACTGTTAAACGCTGAGCTCTGTTAAGTGCCTCCATAACCCAACAAATTCACCTGGTTGCATCTGAGAATTTATTTAATTTATTATCCTTATAGTTATCACTGGATCAAACAGTATTTAATTGTATTTCATTGTACAATATTTAACCTTACATTCTGTTCTTTTATATTTTATTATATTTACATGTACATAGAATCCTGCATTGTCTTGGTCAGTTTCAACAGTCTCTGCATCATTTAGCTATGTATTTATTTATTTTCTGACATGTATAGTTAACTTAATCTGCACTACTTGTAGAATGGTCTAGCAACATAACTTGCACTATTTTATTCAAATGTTTCCTACTCTGTTTCTTTTGCACTATTTCTTTTTTTTTTTTGTCTTATGTCCTATATATAATATGCTGCATTGTTGGAGGAGCTCGGGACCTAAGATTTTCATTGCCATAACTACACTGTAGCTACTGTGCATTTTATAATAAACCCTTGAATCTTGAATCTAGTCAGTGATTCTAAGCAGGAAAGGCCTTGCTGGCCCTGACGGCCCACCACTGGTGTTTGTGTAGAACAGAGCTTTTTATTCATGCATGTTTTCATTAGCCCTTAATCAGTTAGATTGAGAGAAGAGTGTTAAATGCAACACTTTCAGCTGCGGCCACCAACAGTAAGGAAAAGATGGCGTAGTCCACTTAGTGGTGGTTGTATTCTGCCCTTTTGGCATCTTCTATTTGCATCTAGTTGTGAATGTATTTTGTGCTTTATGAAATAGATAAAGGTTAAGTAGGTTCATGGTTGGGGAATAACCTAATAAAACAAAACTGCTCTTAACACTGCAGTCAAAATCCACAGATATTTGTCCTTGCTTTAAAATTCTGTTCACTTCTTTCAATTACACATGCTGCACAGGGCCACTCAACTTCCGTTAAAAGATCCACAATTACAATTAATATGTTAATGCAACCGGTTACTGAAATTAAATAATATACAGTAAAACATGAGCTTAACAAGAGATACAATGTGACATGGGAAACAAATGCTTTATACACCCAACCGTCTGTATACCCAACCCCGGCTACTTCAACAAAATAAGGACTGATTTGAGAATTGTCTGAATTAGCTCATTATTACTAACTGCCATGTTTTGGTTGAAAAACACAAAAAAATACCAACATCAAAGTATACAAGTTGTTCACACTTGAATAGTAGAGTAAAAGCTCCAAAGAAAGACAGCAAATAACCGTCCCCTGAGTTGAAGCTGTTGCTGCTAGCTGACACCCCGAAGTTCTCTGTTCCCACTTCCAATCACTGTGAACACTGAGAAAAATAATTTACCACACATAAGTAATGCATTAGAAATATTGTTACAAAAGATGAATCACCTTTACAAAAACAGCCATATATTTTGTATGGGGTTCATATGAATTTAACCAAACAAAATACTATCCTTTGTTATATTTTTACAAGAGATACTTTATCAGTGTTCATTTACAGTTTTCACTTTAGGGGCCTGACTTTTTAGCTCCTCGCTGTGCTCATTTGAAAAATAACTATCATATTCCACGACACATAAGACCATGTTTTCTCTCAGAGTGTGCTGTTGAGCTGCAGTCTCAAACCCTACTTATGAGAGGAACAGCATAGAGGCAGTTAGCTGCAGAGAGGTGAAATGACAGTGAGGGGAGGTCTCAAGGAATAAGGTAGGATAGAAAATTAGACATTAACTGTGTGTGTCAGATTTCCACATAGTAGGATTCAGGATCTCCTTTGAATCCAGGCCAATAATGACTTATGTCAAGCCCTGCCAACTTTAAACAAGCCCCTGGGAATAGAGCGAGATTATGAAACGGGTAGTGAGGTAGTAGGTAGTACTGAGATTATTGCAAGTTCCGCTTTCATGTGATGCACACTGACCACTTGTAATGACAAGTCTACATATATAGACATTAGGGATCGACCGATATGGCGTTTTCAAGGCCGATACCCATACCGATTATTAGTAATCAAGGTGACCGATAACCTATATTTGGAACTGATATACATTTCCAGTAAAATCAGAAAATCTTTGTGTCAAAATGTAGAATAACAGAACTTCTATGAAATGCCTTTTTATGTTTAATGAACTTTTCAACATCTTAAAACTGGTTTCATCTCTGTGACCCTGAGTAAAGTAAATGAAGTAATAATAAAAACTACTAAAACTTGTTCTGAACTTCTGATATTTGAGTCTCACTCATTTAGTAGTCCCAATTCAGCAGCACCAGATTGTGGTGCAGAAAGCAGAGTTGCTGCGAGGCTCCACTAGCAGCCTTCCCAGCCGTCCCAGCGCGTCCCAATTTGTAACTGGGAAACTGATAGAATTGGATCATAAGATCGTGGTGTTTTTGCAACTTCAGCATAGGGGATTGGGATGTTTATTGAATTTCCGATTTCGGCTTTCAACTGATTTACCTTCGAAACACCGCTCACTGCTGCTGCTGCTTGCCTCGGTCTGTGTCTGCGTTCTTCGCACCTGCCTGTAATCTGAGAAGGTCCCGCCTCTCTGTCTGGCTGCAGCCCGGAAAATCTTCAGTGTTGATTGACACATCAGTAATAGCCTATCAGATAGCGCTGTGGGCGGGACATTGCTCGTGAACAGTGGTGAGAAACAGAACAGCCAGAGAAACGGCCGCATCAGAGCCAAAGTCGTATCGGTAATTTGATTTTAAAGAAGCCGATACCGATAATCTGTAAAATGCGGAATATCGGTTTCGATAATCGGCCAGGCCGATAATCGGTCGACCCCTAATAGACATTGACCCTTTAGCGACTGTAATGGTGAATACATTTTTTGGGAGTGTCTGAAATGACTTTGTGTTATCATAATAGATAGATGGATAGATAGTAATGGGGAGTGGGGCGGGGGGGGTGTCCGGTGTCATGATCAGGAGCCCTGCCCTTTTCTTTTAAACAGGGCAGATGTGTGCAAATTAGGGGTGTAACGGTATCCGTATTCGTCCCGTACCGTCACGGTTCGGACGTCACGGTTCGGCACATGCAGTCACACGGCGAATACGCCTTTTTTTACGAGTGGGAAAAAAGTCACTCAGGGCAGCATTACACTATATATAATCCAGGGGGCGGTATTCCGCCTAAAAGCCAGCCGCCCGTAAATAAGAAATGAAGAACAAGAACAAAACACAACAAAACGAACACAATACATGAAGAAGAAAATTTAGCTATGGCGAGTTGACACAACACACAGGAGCTAGAAGACCCACCTGCATCTTTTAAGTCAGGTGTGTGGGAACATTTCGGGTTCCCTGTGGACTACAACAATGATGGGGTGCGAGTTGTGGATCGGACGAGGACGGTGTGTCGGCGTTGTTCGACAGCGGTGCGGTATGCTAGTGGTAACACGTCAAACATGCTCAATCACATCAGAGTCAGTCTCAGTCCCCAGCGAGAGGGTTTCCTCGACGGCAGGTGACATAGTTACCGCCACCAGATCTGCCCTCACTACTGACAACGTAGACAAACTCATCTTTTTGAAGAAAAATTTGAAAATAGAGTAAAGCTTGAGTACCTTTATTTAGGCATAATGGCCTCACACACTCACCAGTTAATTACTCATGTTAGACAATGCTCCTAAAAGTACAGATTTTATTTTATCATTGTAATTATTTTATATTTTGACATCAGGAGATGTTATACAGTTCTGTATTACCTTTTATTGATTGTGATTAAAACACTTTCTTATTATTTATTTTAATATGTTCAAGACATTCTTTTTAGTTGTACAGCTTATTTAACCTTTTAGTTTGACATCATCCATTATAAATAATATGGCCATCTGAGTGTGTGTGTTACTGTTTGTGGTTTGTTTGTAACTGTGTAATACAGTTAATGATTCCAAATGTTTTTTTTCCTTATTTTCATACCAAATCTTGCACTACTGTTAAAAATAAATAACAGCAAAAAAAAATTATGCATTTGGGACTTTTTTTTGCTTTTCCTTGTTGTACCGAAGCGTTACCGAACCGTGACCCCCAAACCGAGGTATGAACCGAACCGTGACTTCTGTGAACCATTACACCCCTAGTGCAAATCCTTTAAAAGTGTTAACCCACACACCTGGACCTGATGGCATCCCTGGCCGTGTTCTCAGGGTGTGTGCAGTTCAGCTGGCAGAGGTGTTCACAGACATCTTCAAAAAGGTCACTGCTGCAGTCTGTAGTCCCCACATGTTTTAAACACTCCACCATCGTTCCCGTCCCCAAAAAGACAAAAATCACCAGCCTCAACGACTACCGCCCAGTAGCGCTCTCCTCCATCATCATGAAGTGCTTTGAGCGGTTAGTCACCTCCTCCCTCCCTGACTCTCTGGACCCCCTGCAGTTGGCCTACAGGGCAAACAGGTCCACAGACGACGCCATAGCCCTCACCATCCACACTGCCCTCTCACACCTGGACCAGAGGAACACATATGTGAGAATGCTGTTCATTGATAACAGTTCAGCCTTCAACACCATTGTGCCCTCAAAGCTGGTCATCAAGCTCAGAGACCTCGGGCTTAACAGCGCCCTCTGTGACTGGATCCTGAACTTCCTGACGGGCAGACCCCAGGCAGAGCGGGTGGGAAACATCACATCCTCCACCCTGATCCTCAATAATGGAGCCCCTTAAGGCTGTGTGTTCAGCCCTCTCCTCTACTCCCTATTCACATACAACTGCGTGGCCATACACAGCTCCAACACTATCGTGAAGTTTGCTGACAACACGACCGTCATCGGCCAGATCACCGACGGCGACGAGACGGCGTACAGAGAGGAGGTAGAAAACCTGACATCTTGCTGCCAGGATAACAACCTCCATCTCAACGTCAGCAAAACCAAGGAGCTGATGTGGATTACAGGAAGCAGCAGAGAGAGGGACACGCCCCCATCGCCATCAATGGGACTACGGTGGAGAGAGTCAGCAGCTTCAGGTTCCTCGGTGTCCACATCACTGAGGACCTGACATGGACTCTTCACACTAACACCATCACCAAAAAGCTCGACAGCGGCTCTTCTTCCTCCGCAGGCTGAGGAGGTTCAACATGGACCCCAGGATACTCTGCAACTTCTACAGGTGCACAAAGAGACTGGCTGCATCACGGCCAGGTACGGCAGCTGCACCGCCTTCAATCGTAAGGCTTTACAGAGGGTGGTGAAAATTGGACAGAACAGCCCCAGGACAGTAGGGGTGTAACGATTCACAAACATTTCGGTTCGGTACGTACCTCGGTTTTTAGGTCACGGTTCGGTACGAAAACCTACCAGTTTCACCCACTGTCTCTGCCACCTCCCTCCATGCCTGGCTCCTCCGGTTTGTATCCCGGTAGGTGAACAGGGACTGATCATAAAGCACCAGGTGATTCCCTACCGCTATGATTATTTTCTCCTCCATTTTTTGGCATATGAGGAAATGAACTGCGGTCTGGCTCTCCCAGGATACACGCGGTTTGATTGGCTAGCGCTTGTACTGGCAGATTTGCATAAGCGGGATTTGATTGGCTGACGCCTCCATCAAGGCTTCAAAAGTAGAACATTGCTCTACTTTTGCAGCGAGCACCGCGAGAAAAGCTACGCTTTGCTCCCACAATGCAGTTCCGCGAAGCGTGACGTCACCCCATTCAAAGTGAATGGACAGAAGCGTTGAAGAGTCAACGCATGCCGCCGTGTGTATGGGCCGTGAAACTGAACTTTTTGCGAGTGGTGGAGGCTTAAATGCTAGTGGGAGTTGGGTTTGCACTTCAGTCATTTTTCTTTTTGTACCGGTGATATTCACGTTCGGGTGATGCCTTTTCAAATGAGTGTGCAAGTTGGATGTATGGCCAGCCGCGTAACCAATTTTAGTTGAGCAATGCCGTCAAACAGCTTTGGTTCGGTCCACCTGTCTTTGTCCGTCATCCTTGTACGTAACTGCGAAACCAAAATGTTCCCAAACCGGAGACTTCAATGATGCTGGAGGATTTTCGAGCTCAACTTTATCTGCGTTCGCCATTTCCACAGTTCCTCAAATTACTGACTAAATTTGAACGCATCCCTGTGACCAGCTCTCATAGTATGCCTCTCGTCCAATTAAATGACTTGGTCGCTCTATGACCCGTTGGAATTACACTGAACGCTGCGTTCCTGCAGCCCCGGAGCATGGGCTGCAGGAACATGCTACTCGAACGCTGTGATGCAGCACCTGAGGTTACTTCCAAAAAGTTGTTCACGTTCTCAATTTTTTACGTTTAACGTTATATTCGTTCGGTACACACGTGTACCGAACCGAAGGGCCCATACCGAATATTTTCGGTACAAATACGTATACCGTTACACCCCTACAGGACGGAGCTGCCATCCATGGAGGACCTTTACTCCCGCTCAACATCTGTTAAACACCTGAACTGTTGAAACAATATCCATAACATTCATCTGCTACTAAGAAATTATTCATCTATTTATCTAATATATCATATTCCAATAATTTGCATATAGACTCTTATTGCACTATTTCACTTTTTTAAACTATTTTTGTGTTTACTATTTACTATTGACTTGCACTATATTTCTGTTTATCTGTTTTATTGTTTTGCACTGTTGGAGGAGCCTGTGACCTAAGATTTTCATCATCATAACTACACTGTAGCTATGTTCGTATGACAAAATAAAAACCTTGAACCTTGAAGTTTGGTGCATTCTGATTGGCGTACACGGAAATCATTACCGTGAACGTGGTTAACAATCAAACTGTGTTTAACTAAATTCCCAATGAGATTAATCTCTTAGAGGCTAAACTTGGCTCATAGATGTGACGTGTATCAATAATGAAGTCCAAACCAAAGTTAAAGGTTTATGGATATCATACAGTACAGAAGATATCAGAGCTTAGCTCTCCCTCATTGTCATGCCACAAACCCCTACATACAACAGGTGCCCTAGATACCATAAACCACACCCATGTGACAATTACCAAAGTGTGTGGTGTTAACAAATAATGATTATAACAAAACAATAAACACAGGCTAACTGAGCATTTTGGCTCCTACATTAGGTGGAAAAATACTGAACTGCTGATTGACTGCCCTAATCCATTGCCTGGCCCATTTTTGTATAACCAGTGGTAAATGATTGTGTGTATTTAAAGTTACCTAGTATCCTCATATGTTAATGTCTTACAAGGAAATAGCTTGCCATAAAGATAGGAATGCTGCGTCACATTTATGTCTGCCAAGTGCCTAAACATTCCTTAACGAGGACCACACTCAACATGATAGAAATATACTCCCTGCAGAGTCTTATTCTTTTGGTTTTATAAAACTTTTAATGACAAATTACTATCTTTTGATTATCTTATAATATTTGTGAATTGGCCTTTTTTACACGTAACAACACACATATAGAGGAACTTTATGCTTTCATTCTTTGTGCTCCACACACGTATTAGCACATGTATAGCATGTGGAGATGGTCATGGACCCTAAAAATGCATTGCAAACTGATAAGACAAATCAGAGGGTGTTTTCACTATTACAACATCTCATCACAGTTTTGATGAGTCCAATATTTTCAGACTTAAGCATCGACAAGGCCACTGTCGATGAGAGCAGCAGTGATTCCCCTCTGTAGAATGTGTGCTACACACATGCTTGTATGATAGTATTCATACTGCAGCACTATCAGTTGTGATGACCCTGTTCTGCTATCTCTCACTCCTTTTTCAATACAACTTTAAGGGACTCACGAGCACATGGTTCAGCTATATGATTTTCTTGCGATTTCACCACACCAAAAGCGGAGAAGTGGAGAACATGGATCATGGATCATGGATCAGCAAGGACGGCGCTAAATCGGGGCTAACTGGGGATAGAGCCCCGTCACAAATATGGGTAGCCCCGGTTCAGCCCTGTCAGGTGTCATTTGGAATATACAGCTAGGCCTGTCGCGATAAGCAATTAATTGACTTATCGTACGACAAATAAAAATGAACTCGATAACTTGCCTGGCCGGCAGACACAGTGCGCCGGGCCGGCAGACACAGTGCGCCGGGCCGGCAGACACAGTGCGCCGGGCCGGCAGACACAGCCGGCGTGCTGTGAGGGCTCACACACAGCCAGGTCAGATGTTTGATTGGTCAGCCAAATGAATAATATAGAGACAAGCAGGAGACAACGTGTGACTCGAGGGGAATTTGAAGTTAAATTGAATTGGTTGCAAAACCTAATTCCACATCTCCGGTGTGGGAATATTTTGGATTTAAGCCAAATCAACGAGGCGAACCTAGGGACTTGAATGAGCCGGTATGTCGCTTTTTTTTTTAAAAGGTAGCAACAAAAGCTAGCAATACGACCAACCTTAAACTGCTCTTGAAACACACAACCACCCCATTCCGTTTTTGTGTGTGATTTATTTAATAACATTTTTATAATTTAATTTATTTGTTTTATTTATTATATATCATTTATATATTTAAATATTATTTCACATTTCATTTGTAATTTTGAATGTTCAATAAAAAAGGATGTACTTGAATTATTATTATATATTATCATTATGTCAGTGGTCTAAAATGGTCTTACAACGGTGCCCACAATATTATCGCTTATCGCAATAATTTCCGGGAAAATGTATCGTCCAACAAAATGTATTATCGTGACAGCCCTATATACAGTGATACAAACACAGGTATGGTGAAAAAAGAGAGAACTATTCGAAGCAGAAAAATAATAATATACTCAGATCAGGAGACAGAGATGTTAAGTTATAAATCAAGGGTTTTTATTATTATTTACAGCAGGGGTGGGGAACCTTTTTCCTTTCAATTTGTACAACTTGTTTAATTATTTTGCTGTCTAGATTTCTTCTTATTTTTTGAAGTGAGAAGTTGTCCGTCAGTCGGACTGACCCCCCCCCCCCCCCTCCCACAAGTCACCCAAATCAGCGTTAAAAAAGCAGGAGGCTCCGAAAAGCGACTAATTTACATCACTGTATATACAAGGGTAAACAAGTTACATACTGTAGGCTAATGCAATTGCTATCAATGTGTTTTTTAAACTCTCTGAACAAATAAAAGAAGGCGAAAAAAGTACTCTGTTGTTTCCCCGACTCAGACTGCAAGGAATCTGGGTGTGACCCTAGATAACAACCTGTCCTTCACTGCAAACATCGCTGCTACAACCCGTTGCTGCAGATATACGCTGTACAACATCAGGAAGATTCGTCCCAAGCTGACCCAGAAAGCCACCCAGGTTCTGGTCCAGGCTCTCGTCACCTCACGCCTAGACTACTGCAACTCCCTCCTGGCTGGTCTACCTGCATGTGCCATCCGACCTCTGCAGCTCATCCAGAATGCAGCGGCTCGTCTGGTCTTCAACCTTCCAAAATTTTCCCACACCACTCCGCTCCTTCGCTGGCTCCCGGTAACTGCTAGAATCCACTTCAAGACACTAGTACTTGCATACCATGCCGCGAATGGATCTGGCCCTTCCTACATCCAGGACATGGTTAAACTGTACACCCCAGCGCGTGCACTCCGCTCTGCATCAGCCAAACGACTCGCTGCACCCTCGCTGCGAGGGGGACCCAAGTTCCCATCAGCAAAAACACGTGGGTTTGCTATCCTGGCTCCAAGATGGTGGAATGAGCTCCCCATTGACATCAGGACGGCAGAAAGCCTGCACATCTTCCGGCGCAGACTGAAAACTCATCTCTTTCGGCTCCACTTCGAGCGATAGAATTACTAACAAAGCACTTATATACTAATATAGGACTGGCTTATCTATAGCCACCTGAGTAGCACTTGAAATGTTTGGCTCTATGATACCTGATGTACTTATATGATTCTGTTTTCTTCTGGGCTGTGTCTTCCTGGTCGTATGTACTTATTGTAAGTCGCTTTGGACAAAAGCGTCAGCTAAATGCAATGTAATGTACCATCTATGTTGTTTCCACATTGGCCTACCTCTCAAAAGTTAATGAAAATTATAGTCGGAACAACTCCTCAATCCATAATACACAAATATTGGATTTTTCAGAGAAACACAACGTATCATTAGTCACATAATGTCGTACCACCGTTGTCAGATATGCATCTATGCCCATTGCCAGTATACAGCGCAAAGTTTGCACTGAACCACAACAACAGACGCATCGTTGTTTTTTAAAACATCACTGGTGAGTCATTTATTTATTTAAATATTTCATGTGAAATTAAGTGGTTGGGCAATTTTGAATAGTGCGCCCGTCGAAGCATCTTTACGAATGTTCTACTGTGAATCAGAACACTATCTCACCGATGTTGCTAGTTTGTCATCAACAATAATCTTCTAAATCAATGTTCAGTTGTGAGTGACCATTATACATTATATATTATATTATGTGAGCTGCACAGGCCACACTGATTTCTAAAATCAAGCAAAGCACACATTTTCATTCTCACCACCTTACCAGCACAAACTCTCACATGATTTTCTGTCCATCATCACCAACATTTCGTGATAAGCACAAATTCTTAAAAGTAACTTTTACAACACTACCCATTATTTAATCAAAATTAGGTATATTTTAAAGAATTTGATTGGCATTCATTTAAATTAACTGTTAAATTATAAATATACAGAACCTGCTTTGAGTTTATGCATTTATGGGTGAATGGAGAATGATAAAAAGACACTGTGTGCTTTCTTTTCACGTCACAAAAGCATAAAGCAGTCACAACAAAGGCCACTAAAAAATATTATGGATACTTTGCCTAAACAGCCAAATATATACAGTGTTTGCCACGGAATGCCAACTTCTCAAGGCCGTCTGTGCTGAGACTCTGCAGACTGAACAACAGCGCCAATTCAACGTTTTGGACTGAGGGAAGATTTCTCCCAGGGTAATGATCAAGAGTCCAGAAGACTCTTAGACTTTATACCAATCCTAAAAAAAAACGTTCTACACAGGGAGGAAGTCCAACAGCAAGTGAAGCCCTATGAATTTCTTTAAAGTTATAGCAGATGCATCTCTGTCAATGTTTTAATCATTCAAAATGAAGTACCACCTCCAGATTTGGGCATCATAATAAATATAAAAACAATGATGGCTCACGTGACCTCGTCAACATTACTAAGGCCCAGCAAAACAGATGAACATTGACTAGTGCCTTTTGTGAATGTCACCTCATTTGCCAGTGGTACGATGAGGGAAAATAAAGCTAACATCAGTGGATGCATATGTTTGGTCTATAAAACGGTGATTTCCCCATTACTTTCCCTTGTTTTTACTGGTTCCTGGCAGAGCACGCAAGCAGAGCCATCTTAGTTGAAGTGATATAGAGCCTTTACGCAGGGATGGGAAAGAATCAACAGCTCCCATGCACTGGCGCCTGGGAGAATGTTCACTTCCATTATTTTCCACACAAAGCAGCATAGCACTGCTGTGATATGGGCTAGAGGCTACTGTACTTACAAGATAAATCTCCATGGTTGTGGTGACTGATGTTTCGCTATCTGATAAAAAAAATGTTTTTTATAAGTCTCGACAATGCATAACCAAGGTTTGTAATTTAGCAATGGAAAGCAAAATATATGCATATACAAATGTGACAATGGTTTACACTGATTATATGTAGAAAGGGAAAAAGAAAGAACAATGAAAAATACAAACAATAACAACGACTAAAGTAATGCCCTACATTCACTGCCAGTGAGCCTAATACACATAAATATTAACCAGAAATGTTGATAAGTTAATATATAGGCATGTAATACATATGCATATACATACAAGCTCAACGAGCTTGGAGGAGAGCCAAGGACAGATATTGCCGCCGTTCAGCAGTTAAAGCAATTATTTCCTATAGCCCCAAATAGGGCAGCCAGAGGATTTGGAACCGGTTCAGTACTGAACACCTGGGACATGCTAAAGCGAGGGCAGGACCAGTTTTATCACAGTAGGGACTAACATCAGGATACATATCGGAGAGTTTGACTTTCGAAATATGAGCTCTATGCACCACTTTTAACTGAATTAACCACAAAGAGAAACTGGAGCTTGGAGCTGATACTCCAGATTGAACAAGCTCACCGTGCTTTGGCGGAGTGACCACCAAAGGATTCACCACCAAGGTCTATTGTGGTGAAACTACTACGTTTCAGCAATCAAGAGGAGCTTATTAAGAGGGCATTGCAGAAAAGGGGTTTCATGTACGAGGGAAGGAGAGAGTTTCTGGACCACGACTATGCGCCGGACGTTCTAAGAAAACGGCAAAAAAAGTACTTGGGCAAAAAAAGAACTGAAAGAGGAGAACATACACTTCCAATCACCGTTTCCAGCCAAACTTCAGGTGTTTTACCAGGGAAAAACTTGCACGTCTATAACACAACGGAGGAGGCCACTAGGGACATGGTGGCGAGAGGCCTTCAGGTGACGATTATCAAGCCAGCGGAGAACTGGATGGAGAGGATTAAATGCCTGACTTGGCGAGGGAGCCGTGCAGGGAGTGGACAGGGACTGTCGGAGGCAAGAGGTGGAACCAGACAGAGACTGCAAGCCTTCAGCAGACCTTAGGAGAGGATGTGACAGAGATGGGACACAGGCCTTTGAGGTAAAGTGTATATTGCTCTAAGGACAACTCTACTGACAAATTAACTAAATAACTAAATAATTAGAGTTGGCCCTCTTTATGTTTATGGTTGAATGTAAATTCAGTGATACAAACACAGGTATGGTGAAAAAAGAGAGAACTATTCGAAACAGAAAAAAAACAGCATAATATACCATCTGACAAAGGCCTGTGCTATAATGCTTCAATTAACTGGCTATTCTTTATAATATACTCAGATCAATAGGAGACAGAGATGTTAAAGGGCACCTATCATGCAAAATGCACCTTTGTACGTCTTTTATACATGATTATGTGTCCCCGGTGTTCCAGGGAACTCGCCAAGTGTCAGAAAACACAACCCTCTCTATTTTCCTCCTTCGCCAAATCTCTAAAAAAGGGGCTGCAACGGATCTGAAAAAAATGGATCCACATTCCGACACTTTTCTATGTCACAAAGACGTACTCCGCTTATTGGTCAACTCTCCACCTATCAGGGGAATGAGCCACGGCCGTGCATTGCCAAACCTCTCATTCGCATATAGGCTATCGGCAGGCTACCGCAGTCACATCTGTGTTTCTGCCTGCTCTTGGCAGGATGTCTAAGCCAGTTAAACCACGGACATGTTTATGAACTTCTCTCAAGTCCAACACGGATATGCCTCCAAACTAATGCTACACCCGGGATCAATACCAACCATCCGGGACCAGGCCAGTGAGGACACATCCAACTCTGAAGCTGTAAGTTTTTATTTAGCGGTGTTTTTCCTGATAAAGCTATCTCTTGCTTGTAGCATGTAGCTTAGCCGTATCAATGTCGCCTCAACCCCAACTAGTAATCGGTTAGGTGTTTATATGTTCTTGTAACATTTTATTTTGTACGCTCCGCAGTCTTTGCTTTGTCTTTTATTTTAATTATCAGGCATTTGCGAACATGTTCAGACTGCCGTAATGGCGATCTGTGTGAAGGCTGTAAAGCCACGCCTAGCCTAGCCGATAACACAAGTATTTATTCTCCTATGTATTAGTATTTTGTATCCTCTAAAAAATCATATTGAGTAAGTTATAATAACAAACGTAATCTTCTGGAGGTAAGTGCCGTTTTTTCCAGCGTTATGTAAAAGCTTTTGTGATTGTAGTCTGTAAGAACATCATATATCATCGATCTGTAAGCTAAGCTACGCTAAGCTAATGAGACATGCCGTTTATTGCAGCGTTATATGTAAAAGCTTTTGCATGTTTACTTGTGTGCGCACATGAATATAAATGGGGGTGTGTTAGGATACAACACTGTATGTATGTATGCGAGGGGACACACACCACGAGTAAAACGGAGCTAAAGCCCTGGTATGTTGTTGTTGACGACATGCATTTACTAATCTCAACCACTTTTTTTGTTGTGCTTTTTTTAACATTGCACAGGCTACGTGGCCAACTTGATGGACCTCATCTTCGACCAAGTCTTTGTGGACCCTGCACCATTATGAGCAACCTGACAGGGAGGAGGTCATCGCCGGGTATGCTACACGGTTCAGTTTGGCTGCTGTCTGAACCTAACATGGACATTTCACGGATCAGAGGACAACGCAGGCCGGAATCACCACTCTGATCCTCTCTCCATGGGTTCAAATAACCGTTGATTTTGACAATAAAGTTCCGAGTTGATATCAAATGTGTCGTGATTATTCATGTTTGGATGGGTAAAGAATATTCTGATTTCAAAAGCATAAGGTTGTGTGTGGACTTTTTTGTCATACACATGGGTGCGTTATGCCATTGCTGTGTAGTATATAATAGTACAATGACAGAATGAAAGATTGCATAAAGCCATATACACCAGTATTTATTTCCATGAACAATATTAGCATTCGTTTTACAATTTCAGTCAAAACAAACCACTCAGTGCTCTATTTGCCTCAACTGTAGTCCAACTGTGTTCAGCTCTGTAAATATTCAATGCATTCTGCAGGGAAAACACATTTAGGCACACAATCCAGGATGATCCACCGTACAGGTTAGAGTCCTCATGTTCCTGCATCCGTCTTTACACCTAGTGTGATAAACATATATTGAATGACATGTGAAAAATGTATTCTCTAAACAGACAACTTAGTGAAGCTAATGTTACGTGTGGTATCTCCATGCAGCACATGCTCCGGTTCAGAAGGCATCGTGGCGCAAGTTGCACATGTACCCCTTTAGAAAGAAGTCAATAACTGAGCTTTTAAAACACATGAAACACACATTGCTGACAACTGAGATGTTTGCACCTCCACCAAAACCTCCGCTGCTTCAGTTTCTGGATCAAATTGATAATATGCTTGAACACATGCATTGCTCTGAGATGACATGTGTATTCCACACTCGTAATCACAGCAAGCATGGTAACGTGATTCTCGCCGGCTCTTCTGCTGGGGGCGTGGTCAGCTGCTGCTCAGAATTTTCATAGGCAGGTTTGGAATAAAGCGAAAATGAGCGAAACGAGGCATGGCTAAAAAATGATCTGTTTGGTATTTTGGAAAATAAAATGTATAAATATACCTTATATAGGTATGGTCATACACTATATCATTTAAATATAGCATGATAGGTCACCTTTAAGTTATAAATCAAGGGTTTGTATTATTATTTACAGCAGAGGTGGGGAACCTTTTTCCTTTCAATTTTTACAACATCCTCCGAGGGCCGTACAAATTATTGAACTCAACCTCTGCTTAAAAAAACTAAAATCACAGCCCATTCATTTGGCCTTTCTTTCATGCTGTGCAAAGAAAAAGCAACCTCTTAATCCAGATATTTTACCATGACTTGTGCATGCATTCACGTGCACGGTTGTGGCATGACCAACAGAAAGATATGGAGACAAGATGTGTGCCTGCAAATGTATTTAGTATCCTATCCATGTGAACATGATTTAAGTGGGGGGGGACCTAACCTCCTCTAGGGGGGTCCGGGAGTACTATATGTTACTGTCATATTGTATACCTGTTTTTCATTTAGTCTCTAATGTCTCATTAATAACTATAATGATCATATCAAGGTGTGCCTTAACCTCACTGAGCTGAGGTTATTTGAGCCTCTCAGGAGAGAGCTCTCTTCCACCTGGTTGTAGCATAGCTAGCTAACCAGAAGCTAATAACAACAGATCGCCACTGTGCTTACAACTAAAGACACAGTCACGCAAACACTGCGGCATGTGTACGGCTCCTGATCGGTACTGCAATATTTGAAGAACTGGAGTGGCATTCCGGTGCTCTCATTGGCCAGGAAAAACAGGCACTCACTTGTTGTAATTATTTTTGCGATCTAGATTTCTTCTTCTTTTTTGAAGTGAGAAGTTGTCCGTCAGTCAGACGGACCCCCCCCCCCCCCCCCCCCAAACGAAAACTCTTCGGTTCTCCACGAATTAGACAAGTCACCCAAATCAGCGTTAAAAAAGCAGGAGGTGCCGAAAAGCGACTCATTTGCATCACTGTAAATTGGAAATTTCACAGAATAATTAAAAGGTGCAATACGGGCGGCCCTCTTTATGTTTAAGTAGTTTTGGAATATTTTATAATAGAAAATATTATATATTTCAAAGGAGATGTATAGGCAACTGTATATATACACGTTTACAGACGTAGCACTCTAGATAGGACTCCACCCAGCGGATTCCAACCTGAAAACCCAGCGGATCCCAGTGGCTGGGGGCGTTGCCAAGTTGCTAGAGGGCGTTGCCAAATTTCCCCATTTGTTCAATTACAGGATTTCACCATGAGATGGCGCTTCATTCACAAATACACAAAGACAACTGGGTGTTGTAGAACTTAGTCTGTTTGCAATGTTTGCAGCTCTGCAGTTGTGTTTGCTGAATAATGTAGCATTTAATCACTTATTTATTATGGTTATAATGAAAAAACATCAATATTTTAGATCAAATAAAGTATATCTAATCTTATTATCTTAATTGTAATTCAATAATATATAGTCTTTATATATTAAATAATCATAATAATAATGTAAATGTTTATACTTTTTTATTTTTTATGCTCATACTTTTACCTTTACAATAGTTTGCTTTAATATGCAGTATATTTTTTGTAATATTGTTGTGGTGTACACAGTACAGTAGATCGAAGTAAATCAACTCATACATTATCACGTATTATAATGTATTATTAACCCCATTATAGCAGATGCCACATTGAATGGATGAACACATTTATGCATCATTTCATTTAATTTCAAACCTTTATTTACCCAGGTGTATCCCATTGAGATCATTGATCTCTTTTTCAAGGGAGACCTGCATCAATACGGAGTATTTCTAAATATCCATCCATCCATCTTCTCCCGCTTCGTCGGGTCGGGTTTCCCGTCGGGTCGCGGGGGTAGCAGTTCCAGCAGAGAGCCCCAAACTTTCTTTTCCCTGGCAACATCAACCAGCTCTGACTGGGGGATCCCAATCCCAAGGCGACTGCAGTACCGCTCCCGCTGCTCCGATTCTCCGGCCCATCTCACGCTCCATTGTTCCCTCACTCGAGAACAAGACCCCCTTCACTTGGGGTAAGGACTCATTCCCTACTTGGAGTGGACAGTGCATCGGTTTCCTGCTGAGAACCATGGCCTCAGATTTGGAGGTGCTGATCCTCATCCCAGCCACTTCACACTCGGTTGCGAACCGATCCAGTGAGTGCTGAAGGTCGCTGACCGATTAAGCCATCAGAACCACATCATCTGCAAAAAGCAGTGGTGCAATCCTTAGTCCACCAAACTGCAGACCCCCTCCCCCATGACTACGCCTCGAAATCCGATCCATGTATATTACAAACAGGATTGGTGACAAAGCGCAGCCCTGGCGGAGGCCAACCCTCACCGGAAATGGGTCCGACTTACTGCCGAGGACCCGGACACAGCTCTCTCTTTGGGAGTACAGAGATTGGATGGCCCTGAGAGACCCCCTCACCCCATACTCCCCGCAGCACCTCCCACAGTAACTCCCTGGGAACTCGGTCATACGCCTTCTCCAAGTCTACAAAACACATGTAGACCGGATAAGGGTACTCCCAGGCCCCCTCCAGGATCCTTGCGAGAGTAAAAAGCTGATCCGTTGTTCCACGACCAGGACGGAATCCGCATTGTTCCTCCTCAATCTGAGGTTCGACAATCGGCCTGACCCTCCTTTCGAGTACCTTAGAGTAAACTTTCCCGGGGAGGCTGAGTAGTGTGATGCCTCTGTATTTGGCACACACCCTCTGATCCCCCTTTTTAAAAAGGGGATCCACCACCCCGGTCTGCCACTCCTTCGGTACTGTTTCCGACTTCCACGCAATGTTGATGAGACGTGTCAACCATGACAGCCCATTTCTGGGCGGATCTCATCCACCCCCGGGGCTTTGCCACTGTGGAGTTGTTTGACGACCTCAGTGACCTCCCCCCGGGAGATTGGTGTTGATCCCCCGTCATACTCCAGCTCTGCCTCTAACATAGAGGGCGGAGTTGTCGGGTTTGGGAGTTCCTCAAAGTGTTCCTTCCAACGCCCTAACACTCCATCAGTTGAGGTCAACAACGTCCCATCCTTACTGTACACAGCTTGGATGGTTCCCTGCTTCCCCCTCCTGAGGTGTCGGACAGTTTTCCAGAACAACTTTGGTGCCGCCCGAAAGTCCTTTTCCATGTCTTCTCCGAACTTCTCCCACACCCGCTGCTTTGCCTCTGCCACGGATGAGGCTGCTGCCCTTCGGGCCTGTCGGTACCTTGCAACTGCCTCGGGAGTCCCCCGGGATAACAAATCCCTGAAGGCCTCCTTCTTCAGTCGGACGGCTTCCCTGACCACCGGTGTCCACCAGGAGGTTCGAGGGTTACCGCCCCTTGAGGCACCTAGGACCTTGAGACCACAGCTCCCCGCCGCGGGTTCGGCAAGAGGCTTTGAACATCGACCACTCTGGTTCAATGTCCCCAACCTCCACAGGAATGCGCGAAAAGCTCCGCCGGAAGTGTGAGTTGAAGGCCTCCTGAACTTGGGCCTCCTCCAGACATTCCCAGTTCACCCGAACTACACGTTTGGGCTTACCAGGTCTGTCCAGAGGCTTCCCCCACTACTCGACCCAACTCACCACCAGATGGTGATCAGTTGACAACTCCGCCCCTCTCTTTACCCGAGTGTCCAAAACATACGGACTCAGGTCCGATGATACGATAACGAAATCGATCATGGACCTTCTGCCTAGGGTACTCTGGTACCACGTACACTTATGAGCATCCTTATGTTCGAACATGGTGTTTGTTATGGCCAATCCATGACTAGCACAGAAGTCCAGTAACAAACCACCACTCCGGTTCAGATCAGGGGGGCCGTTCCTCCCAATCACGACCCTCCAAGTGTCTCCATCATTGCCCACATGTGCGTTGAAGTCTCCCAGCAAGATTAAAGAGTCGCCTTCAGGAGCCCCATACAGGACTCTTTCCAGGGTCTCCAAGAAGGCCGTATACTCTGAACTGCTGTTGGGTGCATAAGCACACACAACAGTCAGAGTTTTCCCCCCCATAACCCGCTGGGAGTAGGGAGGCGGCCCTCTCGTCAACTGGGGTAAACTCCAACAACGAAGCACCCAACCGGGGACTTGTGAGTAATTTCTAAATATAAGTTGTACAAATGATATGTATTTAATACTAATAACATAATTATTCATTTTACTTTCAGGTGATAATACTTTTCACTTGGGCTATTGACAATTTTGAATGCAGGATATTTGCTTCTAACACATATTTTGACCTAGGTAAACAATCAGAATACTTCTTCCACCTCTGATTTTAACCGGTCACTGTTTTTAAAACTTTAATTAAATGTTGCCCTGCATGTAATTCCGATTGTCCATCGGAATGTGACAAAAGTCAAACGTCTCCCATCCCCCTTGGGAGACTTTCTCCACACATTCCGATGGGCAATTATTTGAAACATAGGCTACTATCTCTTGTTAACAGAGGGGGGATGGTAGAGCTTTGTCACACCGATGATGGCCGACAAAAAAGGGCCGACAGACCCTTTCAGGGTTAATGAATAGTGGATAGGATTTAGGAGAATAGACTGCAGTGCTTTGAGAATCCGACTGCACTTACACTATCCGACGTGTTTATGCGGACGTCATGAATGTGCATCTGTTGCTGTGGGGAAACTACAGTTTTCTATACAGCGGACTACATGATGTAATAAGAACAACAACAACCCAGCGCTGTATTCTATCTAGATAATTTGCACCGCACTCCCACTTGTTGTACCTGGCGGAGCAAGAAACACTCCAGCCTTTTATTTAAACTTGTTTAAAACATATCTAAATAAATATGTGTGTCGCATCACAATTCTTCTGTATTCTACAGAATCAGCTGTCTGCGGGAGAGAGGCAGAGACAGATCACTGCATAAATATGCAAACCTACAGTTAACTTTACTGCTGGAGAAGAAAGACCGTGGGGGGGGGGGGGGGGGGGGGGGGGGGGGTGTGGGTGATGGGCCATTAGGTGTGTAAACACACAACTGATCACTGCCGTTTCATTCAGACTATTTAAAAAAAAAAACGCAACACAACAATGAACTCAATGTGTGATTGTTATAGCAGTAATATTAAACACTAATAGTGCAGTAAACTATTAACAATAGTATAATATTATAGCCATGGTGAGATTTTAGTGAATTACTGAGTTTGGGCAAGTTAATAACGTTTTAATGAAGTTGACTACAGTATATTCATATTTGTTGTGCTTTCATGTCAATTTGGCGAACATAAACATAAATTATCGTGAAGATGATTAAATTATGATTACAAATCGGTAGTGAGAGCCGTGCTGCATTTCCTCCCGTCGATGTGATATAAAAACAAACCGATTATTTGTGTAGTTGTAAACTCACGTGGATTAAACCACATTTATTAGTGCTTTCATGTCAATTCGGCGAAAATATGATACATTAAATGATCGTGAGGATGATGATTAAAAATCGTTCGTTTGAGCCGGTCTGCATTTGGTGATGAAAAAACCAACCAATGGTTTTGTAGTTGTAGTAGGCCTACGCCTACGTGGATTAAACAACATTATTTTGTTAAATAAAAACATGGTGATGTTTTGTAAATGATTACATGTCTCTTATTTAGCACAGAATATGATCCTATCCGTGTATGGATCTTAACAAATATCCGCTATATCAGATACCTAGATCTATCAGCTGTTTATTTCACATGAGTTCCAGTGTGGCAGCTTTTTAATCACTGCTCCCACTGGTGGATCCATGATCCATTGCAGCTGGTTTCATTATAATTTTATTTATTTATCAAGGGGGCGTATCAAGTCCTGCGGGGGGTTTTCCTTTCAGCAGGGGCCCACCCCGTGCCGATCACGGGCCCACATGGGTAGGGGCATCTGAAATGAGGTGCTACATCTGTATGGAGATGTGATTATTTCACAGTGAATTAAGGAGGTATACATGCAACTCTCATATTAAATTTAGTTTGGATTACTTCAAAAGATAATTATGGTGATGAACAGGGCGCTCTCTTTAGGTATATAATTGATTTACTCACGGTTTTAAGTTCATTGTGGTAATTCCTCAAAACAAAGTTAGAGAAGTCGGGGAACTTACTTATTTTCAAAAATTAGTCGAGGGATATATGGACTATGCTAGTATTAGCAGTGAGGGCCCTCTGCCCCTAGAGGTCAGAGGGCATTCCTCAGAGCCCACTAAGGGCTCGGAAAAGGTCGAGATGCAGACCTCACTTATGGAAGTTATTTTGTTATGTTACTAGGGAGAGTTTCCTCCATACCTGTATTATAGTTAAGCCCGATTGCCCCCGCCGGGGGTGTCTCAGGGTTTCTTAACGTTTAACAACCTATTAATGTTTCATACCCACTGGCTGTGCATCACTCATTCACCAATGGTAAAGTTTAGATGGATTTAGGAACTTCCCCTCGATTCTATTGGCTCTAACGGTTCAAAAGAGGTGTCAATCACCAAAATCGACGGATGGGTGCCAGAAATATGGCAAATACACCCAGAGGTGTTTTTTTTTTGCTAAACCTCTCTAAAAAGGTCAAATTTCACTTGTTTTGCAACAATCTTGATACAGGGTACTTATTATATGTTATAGTTTGGATTCCTAAAGCTTTTTGTCAACTATCCCCATCATTCAAGGGTGGTTTTCACTATAAGTAATGGGTTTTTTTGGACGGAAAATATAATAAAAAAATGTTACCATGTTCAATCTGAATTTACTTAATAAAAACATCTGTATTGATTCTGACTTTTCTGCATCCAACTCACAGGTTTATCATTGCTTTGAGAAAAAAGATGATTCATTTACCCCTTCTAGAAGTGAAGATATAGTAATTTATTCTGGGCATGTCATTTTCAAGCCTGAAACCTGAAAAACAGGCTTGGGGCTTAACAGGTTAAAAAGAGATGTTAATCATCAAAATCGACCAATGGGTTCCAGAGATACGGCAAATACACCCAAATGACCCCAGAGGTGGGTTTTTCTTTCTAGACCGCTCTAAAAAAAAGGTACAATTTCACTTGTTTTGCATCAATCTTGATGCAGGGTAATGGTTTTTTTTTTTGGACGGAATCTATAATTTACATTTTTTTACTATGTTCAATCTGAATTTACTTTAAAATAAAAACATCTATATTGATTTTCTACATCCAACTCACAGGTGTATCATTGCTTTGAGAAAAAAGATTATTAAATGTACCCCTTTTAGAAGTGAAGATATAGTCATTTGTTCTGGGCATGTCATTTTCGAGCCCAAGACCTGAAAAACAGGCTCAGGGCTTGTCTTGTTACTGTAGCATAAGGGATATCAGTGGAAAGAAGGGAGGGAACATGATGAAAGATAAAGGATACGAAAAACAAATTGTGACACAAAACTCTTTAATTAAAGTAGCCTCTTACAATAACAATGGAGTACTCAATCCAGTTAAAAGGAGCAATATTCTAAATGAGATGAAGAAGGACATGCTAGGGGTAGTGTTTTTGCAGGAGATGCACCGAACAGAGAATGAACATGAAAAGCTCAAGAGAAATGGCTTTTAAAAAAAATGTTCTCATCATATAAATCAGGACATAGTAGAGGGGTGGCTATACTAATTTCAGGGAGGTTTGCATTTGGGAATTATCGGAAATTGAAGATAGAGAGGGTAGATACTAGGGTCGGTTCGGTAGACGTATGTACCGAAGTGTACCGAACGAATACAACGTTAAACGTCAAATATGTAGAACGTGAACAACTTCTTGGAAGTAATCTCAGGTGCTGCGTCGCAGCATTCAGAGTAATTTGCTCACATTGGGTTCAACCATAGACTGTGATATATAAATGGACGTAGGGTCCGTGACGTCACCCATAGGATTCTGCAGAGTTGCCGAGAAGCCCTTAGTAGGCGGAGTCGGCCACTAACGGCTCGACAGTGACGTCAGAGTTCAACTCCCGCCTACTCCAGCCTGCTCCAAATAAGGGCAAAGAGGCGGGACCTGCTGCTACCGAGCTGGAAGTTCCAGAGCTAGCTGAAGCTACCATGCTAAGCTAACATGCTCCCCATCTGCACACTGCCGTGGCATTTTACGTTTCTAAGGTAAGCGGACATGAAACTATTCAGCAAAACTATAAATAATAATCAAAGTTATTGAGTTTTTAGCATAATACTTCAGAATCTTAAAATCCCTTAACATTTGTATGCAATTGTGCTAAATTCAACACTGGAATCAAGCAAATATTAATGTTTGCATGACATTAGTTATTTATATTTTGATATCACTTAACTATACGTTTAATACATTTAAGTCAAGCTAAGGTACTTGTGATGGTAGCTAGTTAGTGCTCTTACCTGTGAGGCCTCCTCCAAACAGCATAATAACCAGACTGTATCATTAAAACTAAGTACCAGTTCTAGATCCTTGACTTTAGACAAACAATTCAAAAGACAAAATGTATTTAAAGACCAATCTTTATTTGAATGTGCCTCTTAACCTGATATATTAGTTATACAGTAATAGTATTGACAATCTAAAAAAACTGAGCAACTCAACAGCCAACTTTATGTTTCTTATTGTCTAAAGCATTTATTATTTTCATTTCCCCCCTCTCATATTCAGTGTGGACGGATTGAGGTGGTGTCCAGAGAGCTGCAGAGACTTCAGGGAGAAACCTCCGTGTGATGGACGTTCTGTCTGTTGGTTTGGAGAGGACTGAGGGTCTTTCCTCTGCGAGGAGGGCCTGATGGAGGAGCCCATGCTGGGCATAGCTGATTCCAGATGTGGAAATAGCTGCATTTGATCAGCTGACCGTGTTTTCACAATAAAAGTAGTTTCTTAGTGAATGTCCTGTACTGGTCTTAAAATCTCATAACATCAGCTTTTAATGTTCCTCTTGGATGTTCTTCTTGACCCTCAGAGAAGGAGAACATGTCATGTCTTTCAGGCATGTCCTTTCCTAACAAAAATGACAGGAAACATAAAACATATTATTGCAGAACAAGTGTGTCATTTATGAAAGCAGTGTGTTTGTGTAGAGGCTGTAGATATAATTATTATATATAATTATTTTGTAATTGTAATGTTTTTTTTTTATTTCAACAGTGAGCTACAAAGACAATCAGATTATGAATGAACAGTATGAAGTTCATCAACATTGAAATATATGTTATTATCAAAATAGTATTTAACTGTTATCAAAACGTAGTGCAACTGTAGAAGCTTGCTCTGTTGTCTCACTGAAAGAATAACTTTGACCACGTTTTTTACAGACAGTATTGAGAGATAAATTAGCAGTTCTCTCTATGTGTTAAATATCTTTGCCTTCAATACATTACATTAGAAAGCTGACAAAATCATATTGCTTGTTAACATCTAAATGTAACGTTTTGCATGGAAAAAAACCCTCAACTTAACTGATGTGTAGGTGATCTAGTATTTAGTATTGTTTAATGGAATGTATATCAGTGTATTAAAGTCAATACTTCATTTATTTAAACCAATATCTTTCTTGATTCTTTGTAGAGTATAAAAAGAAGAGTCTTTGTACATGTGCTGAAGTTCACTGCTGTGAGGAGTCCAGTTCTGTCTCTCACTCTCTGGTCCAGCCAGTTTGTACACATGGTACTTTACGTACCATGTGTACAAACAATATAACTGATTATCTTCTGTTGAACATGTTGTATTGTCCGAGTCAGGGTCCTTTTTATTTTACTGTAACTTTGGAAGTTGTTTTACCAATGCTTACCGTTTATTTGATACCCATTTGGTAATGCAATTAATAAAAAACAACAAGGTTTGGGTTCGTTCTTCAGATGACTGTGACGTTAACGTGTAAGCTCAATAATGAACTCCAGCTCAACCAACCATATTGTAATATCTAAGTAATCATCTTGAAATATGACATTAATAATTGTAATATACACACATCTTATTGTGAGGTTGATTTCACATACACTACTTCGACATTAGCTTGTCTACATACTTGAGCATAGCCAATTTAAATTAACCTTAGCGATGCATACAGTTCCTACCTACATAATAAAATATCTCTAGGTTACAAGGATGACCTTATTTTATAACCTCAAACAGAAGCCGTTTGTTCTACAGTATTATCCCACTTAACGCTTAACACTTAACTCTATTTCGTTTTAACCTTTATATATACAGTCTATGATTTTAACTTGGAGGCTACGATTAGCATTGTTAGCACCGATGTAGCTACCACTCGCTTACATGCTAACCCAAGCCTTACCATTCATTACGTAGCTGATTAAAATCATTAATACATAAATAAAGCACTCGAATTTCACTTACCGCATTCATGCACCGTCTGTTTTAACCGCAGAGCAAGTCACAATAGTCCGATATATAAGCATGAAGAACAAACAGCCACGGCCGGCTTCAAGTTGTGTTTCGTGGATGAACTGACCAGGCAGAGTCCCTGTAGCTAGCTTCACGGAACAGGTATCAGAGAGACAAGAAGCTAGCAGCAGCAGTCACTTGACAGAGCCGTCACTCAATGTGACCACGCCCTAATTTTTGCACAAACTTTAAGACCTAATATAAATAAAAGGGTCGCGTTAGAAAACAATTCACTCACAGATTCATAATCAGGAAGGTGGAATCTAACTATATCGATAATAAAATGTATGGAGCCAGGGGTAGAAACATGTCTTTTTCTGCTGTAAAATTGGGCATTTTAACATGGGGTCTATGGAAATTGCTCCTTTCTGCAGCCATCGCCTATCGGCCAATATATGAACTACAGTGTGTGGCACTTCCGTATTGGCATCCCGGCTCTACCCCACAGTTTGCCGCTTGGGTTCAACGCGTCACAGAGCGAGCAAGTCATTTCATTGGACGAGAGGCATACTATGAGAGTTGGTCAGAGGGATCCGTTCAAATTTAGTCAGTAATTTGAGGAACTGGCGAAATGGCGAACGCAGATAAAGTTGAGCTCGAAAATCCTCCAGCATCATTGAAGTCTCCAGTTTGCAGAGGCGCGGGAAGGTATTTTGAGTGGGGGTGCTGAGGTGCTGGACTCCAGTGAACACTATTACGGGCACTATAGAGCACGTACAAAAGCACTCCCCACACGCAAACACACAGTACACCCGCGACTGTTACAATGAAGGCTCGATAATCAGCTCACGGCATGGCAGGGGTAAAGTGCTATTTTTTACGAGTGGGGAGCGGACCTCACCTCCTCTAGGGGGGTCCGGAGGGATGTTCCCCCGGGAAGATTTTTTTTAAATATTGAAGTTGTAAGCATCAATCTGGTGCACTTTGAGAGCAACATTAAGAGATCTATGGATACATCTCTCAACACCCAGATGAAACACAACTGTAAGCAGATGTTCTTTTTCTTTATGGATATTTTACAAATCACTCCCCTTTCAAACTGTATTCTTGTTTTACTGACATTCACTGAACACTGGAAATTACAGTCCTGCCGTCCTCTCTAGTGTCATGATGAGGTTCACGTAAAGCACGGTTAATGTATTACATTATTGAGGTAGAATTGTCCGGGGCTACAGAATTGTAGCCAACAATGTGGAATTTATTGGCTACATATTACACAGATTATGCACAGCGGGAGCAGCAATAACCTTCAAATAATAATTCAGACAGGGGAGCTCCACACCCCCTGCCCGCCGCTAGGGGGTGCTGCAGCGCCCTCACCACCCCCCTTCCCGCGCCCATGCCAGTTTGGGAACATTTAGTTTTCGCAGTTACGTACAAGGATGACGGACAATGACAGGTGAACCGAACCAAAGCTGTTTGTCGCCATTGTCGCCAACTAAAATTGGTTACGCGGCTGGCAGCACACTCATTTGAAAAGGCATCACCCGAACGTGAATATCACCGGTACCAAAAGAAAAAAGACTGAAGTGCAAACCCAACTCCCACTAGCATTTAAGCCTCCACCACTCGCAAAAAGTTCAGACCGAGCCAAAGCTATTACAAACGCCAAATATCCTTATGTTGGCATGTTAGCAAAGCGCTACCTGGCTGTATCTGCTACCTCTGTCCCTAGCGAGAGGGTGTTCTCCACAGCAGGAGACATTGTTAGTGCCAGCAGATCTGCCCTTTCGGCAAGCAATGTGGACAAGTTAATTTTTCTTTGAAGAAACATGAAAATACAATGACAAGCAAGTCCTAATGTCAAGCTGGCTGCTTAGGTACTAGTACAGTACAGTTCAAATACAGATTATTTACCTCACTTTAATGTTTATTTTATTATATTTTGCATTTATTTGAGTGAATACATTATTCACAGTTTAATAATAATTAAAAAAATATATATATATGTTTTGTGATAATTTTTTCTGCTGTACCGAAAACGTACCGAACCGAACAGTGACCTAAAAACCGAGGTACGTACCGAACCGAAATGTTTATGAACCGTTACACCCCTAGTAGATACATAAACTAATTATTAATATGTATGCTCCTCCAGGTTCAAATTGGACTTTCTATAGACAGCTGTTTGACTTGATGACGTCAAAGGTGGAAGGTATTATGATAAGTGGAGGAGATCTGAATATGAGACTTAACCCACAATTAGACTCCTCAACAGGAGGAATACAGAAGAACACAATTTGTACAAAATTCACAACACTAATGTCAGAGCGAGGTATTATAGATGTATGGAGGGATTTGAACCCTATAAGAAAGGACTGTACATACTTCTCAGCTCCTCATTCAATATATTCAAGGATTGATTATTTTCTGATGTACAATAAGGACAGATACAAGGTAGAGAAATGTAATATAGGAGTAATGGATCTTTCGGATCATAGCCCAGTATATATGTACAGTTGTGGTCAAAAGTTTACATACACTTGTAAAGAACATGTATGTCATGGCATATCATGAAGTTTGGTTCTTTTAAAAAGGTCCTTACACAAACTGACACCAAAGAACACCAAAGAACACGTCCCGACAGAACGTCGCCTCACGTCTTGGCCATGTTTCGCACTGGAACACACCGCAAAGACTTCCGCCGACAGCCAAGTTGCACGTACGCATGCGTGAGTGGCAATAACTCTCCTTACCAGCAGGCGGCGGTAGTGTGTATTCCTCATTCAAAAGAGGCAACAACCGGAAGACGGACTGCGTAATACACAGAGAGAAGAAGAACAGACCTGCTCTATCGAAATCAGTCGCATTGAACAAAAGACACATTTTGAGTTGTATACACTGCTGGAAAAAGGATATTCCTAGCTTTCTAATGATATCAGGATTGTTGTTGTACTCCAAATATTAAGCGAAATATGTCACATTATATAATGACTGTCACCGAGTCGTCATTTTGAGAAAAAGGCCTTCAAAGTTTCCTCTTCTCTGGAATCCATCGATCTGATTGATTATTAGCGGAGCAAATGATCAAAGTACAACGGAGGGAAGATATTTTCGTTTAGATTACTGGTCTGGGGGAAACTCGCGTTTGTTTCCCGCGGAAAACCCTCACGAGAAACACCGGCTGTTGTTATGCCTGCTGTGACATTAAGTTACTCCGTTCTCCGCTTGTAATTATGCCGTTACAAGCTTCAAAGTTGTATTTATAAACTGAATTTGCCGAAACAAGTTTAATATTCTGAAAGCCAAGACTTTGTTTAATTGAAATCAGATGAAAACAAACCGTAACGGACCCTGCCGTGTTATTTATGATTACTATACGCTTACATTCATAATGTCAGCCGGAGGGAGGGGCGGTGGCGCTGCGGAACAGCAGATTACCTGTCATCTTCCCTTTACAAGCTTAAAGAATGTATTTATCGTGTGAGTTTGGAAATAAAAGTTTCATATTCTGAAAGCCAAGACTTTGTTTGTTAAAAATCAAACAAAAATTGTTTTTTACGCAAATCCACGTTTATTTTGAAATGAGCCGTTGCGACTTCCGACTAATTTCGATAGAGCGGATCACATATAAACAAACAACAAATAGTGTGTGCGTTCCATTTTCACTCTAAAGCGAGAAGCTCATGGGGCTTTCCCGAACCTGTGTCGAGAGCTGGAGTTAAATTAAATCTCAGATTTGTCTTCCTAATAGTTTGTTTGGGTCCCTCACTTCCGTTTCGCTTCTCATGCACTGATTCGCTAAGCTGAACAGCCAATCAGAGTGATTTTTTTGGCCGACGGCCTTTAGTCGACAGCCTCATGATTCAACATGTTGAATCGGCGGCGGAAGGTGTCGGCACGGCCAAAAAGACACGACGGTGCGGGACACACCAAGACACATCAATCTGAGTAGGGCGACACGACGCTCAGCGACATCTATCGACATCTATCAACATCTATCGACGGCCGAAATCGGCTTGGTGTGTAAGGGACTTTATGAATTTATTATGGCTCTTCTGAACATGTGATCAAATCTTCTGGGTCAAAAATATACATACAGCAACAGTAATTATCAATGTTGGTGATGTAGAAAGTTATGTCAATCAATGTAGCTTTGTGACCTGGCCTCTTAACTTATTGTGAGTGATTATAATTGACTATGGCTGGTAATCCATTTCAATAGGGCTCATCTCATACAATCATTAGAATCTCCATTCTGAAAAGAGTAATAATTTACAGTACACGGCAGATATATGGAGGAAATGGAACATTTGAAAGAGAGAATAGGACTTTTTTCTGAATGTCTTATGATAATTCCTCGTATTCTATTTTATTTGTTGTGATTTACCTATTTGGTTTGATTACCTTTCCCCCCTCCCTCAGTTTGCTATTATTCATCTCACTTATAAAACAGATTGGAAAGGGAGGACAGGGTACAAATATATGTAGGGAGAAGAGTCGAAATAAGCAGATGACTAAGGAGGGTTGAATGTGTATATATAGATACAGTGGGGCAAAAAAGTATTTAGTCAGCCACCAATTGTGCAAGTTCTCCCACTTAAAAAGATGAGCGAGGCCTGTAATTTTAATCCTAGGTACACTTCAACTACGAGAGACAGAATGGGGGGAAAGAATCCAGGAAATCACATTGTAGGATTTTTAATGAATTAATTGGTAAATTCCTCTGTAAAATAAGTATTTGGTCACCTACAAACAAACAAGATTTCTGGCTCTCACAGAGCTGTAACTTCTTCTTTAAGAGCCTCCTCTGTCCTCCACTTGTTAACTGTATTAATGGCACCTGTTTGAACTCGTTATCAGTATAAAAGACACCTGTCCACAACCTCAAACAGTCACACTCCAAACTCCACTATGGCCAAGACCAAAGAGCTGTCAAAGGACACCAGAAACAAAATTGTAGACCTGCACCAGGCTGGGAAGACTGAATCTGCAATAGGTAAGCAGCTTGGTGTGAAGAAATCAACTGTGGGAGCAATTATTAGAAAATGGAAGACATACAAGACCACTGATAATCTCCCTCGATCTGGGGCTCCACGCAAGATCTCACCCTGTGGGGTCAAAATGATCAAAAATCCCAGAACCACACGGGGGGACCGAGTCAATGACCTGCAGAGAGCTGGGACCAAAGTAACAAAGGCTACCATCAGTAACACACTACGCCACCAGGGACTCAAATCCTGCAGTGCCAGACGTGTCCCCCTGCTTAAGCCAGTACATGTCCAGGCCCGTCTGAAGTTTGCTAGAGAGCATTTAGATGATCCAGAAGAGGATTGGGAGAATGTCATATTGTCAGATGAAACCAAAATAGAACTTTTTGGTAAAAACTCAACTCGACGTGTTTGGAGGAGAAAGAATGCTGAGTCCAAAGAACACCATACCTACTGTGAAACATGGGGGTGGAAACATCATGCTTTGGGGCTGTTTTTTGCAAAGGGACCAGGACGACTGATCCGTGTAAAGGAAAGAATGAATGGGCCAGGTATCGTGAGATTTTGAGTGACAACCTCCTTCCATCAGCAAGGGCATTGAAGATGAAACGTGGCTGGGTCTTTCAGCATGACAATGATCCCAAACACACCGCCCGGACAACGAAGGAGTGGCTTCGTAAGAAGCATTTCAAGGTCCTGGAGTGGCCTAGCCAGTCTCCAGATCTCAACCCCATAGAAAATCTTTGGAGGGAGTTGAAAGTCTGTGTTGCCCAGTGACAGCCCCTAACCCTAACTGCTCTAGAGGAGATCTGCATGGAGGAATGGGCCAAAATACCAGCAACAGTGTGTGAAAACCTTGTGAAGACTTACAGAAAACGTTTGTCCTGGTCATTGCCAACAAAGGGTATAAAACAAAGTATTGAGATGAACTTTTGTTATTGACCAAATACTTATTTTCCACCATAATGTGCAAATAAATTCTTTAAAAATCAGACAATGTGATTTTCTGGATTTTTTTTTTCATTCTGTCTCTCATAGTTGAGGTATACCAAGGATGACAATTACAGGCCTCTCATCTTTTTAAGTGGGAGAACTTGCATAATTGGTGGCTGACTAAATACTTTTTTGCCCCACTGTATATGTTTATGCATATGGAGAATATACATGTGAATACACAATGGTATTGAAACAGTATGTATGAAAATTAAGTATTGACTAATGGAAAGATTTCTACTGGCAATTTACATTATGATTTGCTGATGGCTGTAATTGTCATTGTTTAATTTTGAAAAAGAAATATAAGAAATTACAAACTGTCGGATGGATATGTGCTTTTATTTTTCCATAAACAGAGAAGAGAAAAAAGAAAAGCTGCAAACTGGTGGCAACTAGGTTCATTATGACAGATTAAATCTAAAGTATTTTGGTTAAGACTACTTGATATCTTGTTTTTACTGCTCTTGGGTCGACCTTCCTGCTGCATCGTGACAGTACAAACCAACGGAGATATGGTCCCAGCTGTTTTTGTTTTGGACAAAGAGCTTTTTGAATGAAGATACACTAGATTGTATCAATTCAGGGCTTTACAGGTCAAGGACACAAGTCTGGTTAGTAAGGAATAAAATGGTACAACCATGCTAGCAGCTCTGTGAGGCTACACCGACTGGCTCCACTATCCACAGAGCAACGCAGCTAACTTGGCTAAACAGATTTTGGTCATCCCTTTGATCTTCATCCTTGAAGTCTTATAATGCAAAATATTGTTTAAATTGTTCTGATTCTGTTGCTTCTCCAATTTGGTTAAGTGTAGTTTGGGCTCACTGTTGGCTCTGCTGGTGACTAGAAAACATTGCTTTAAGGGGTTAATTCCGACCAAAAGATACATTTTGGCTTTACTGGGGACAGTGTCAAGACATAGGATATCTGTTTACACACCGTCAAACTTTTTTACAAATACTTTTTGGAATACCACATGGATATAGAGGAGAAGAAATGTCTGAATGCAAAAATGCGTAATTCTATGCTTTTTGTAGAAACTATTTAAACAAAATAAAAGTTTGGGATGGCGTGGATTGATCCCAATGCATATATGCTACCAACAATTGTAATAGACGTGTATGCATTTTGCATGCTTACAACTAGGCAGAGAATAATTTGAGTAATGATTAAACTTTCAGCTGAACCCTGGCCTGTCCTGTGAAATAACCGAGAGCAAGGACTGTAAGACGAAGATGCAGATGAACAAGAGGCATCTCAATTTGGTTTTATGAAAAGCAAAGACAAGGAGGTACTGACAAGTGAAATAAGAATTACACTTTTGAAAACGTTGAAATCGTTGTACCTGTACAATGACAAAATAAAGATCTATCTATCTATCTATCTAAATGCATGGGCTGTTCCATTGAAGACTGATTGTACCAAACAAAACGTGACATGCACGTGTTTACTCAACACCAGATAATAATGAAAGGAGAATGGTGTAAGTTCAAAGATTGTGTGCAATCATTAGCCTGCAGAAGCATTGAAAGTTTATCATGCCAGATTATTGGAAAAAAGTGTATCTGAGTAAATAAATACACAATACTTTTAACTACGCTCAACTGCTGGTAAATAACTGTCAACCAGAAGGTCAAATGTGACCCTGAAATATTATACATTATGTTTGCATCCCAAGACTTACATTGTTTCACATAAATACAAAACACAGCATTCAAATACATCAGACATAACAAAAAGTGGTTTAAGTGCAGACCATTTAATCCCCCCTTTTACATTGAATGTTTGACTCTGCACTGAGTCCTACGTGGATCCAAAACTTAGGAACCAAAGTTCTTTAACCTTGTCAGTTCAACCCAAGGGTTTAAATCATCTGTGTGATGGAAAAACCCAATAACTTTTGAACTGAAATGAGAGGGGTCTGCTCTAATATTAGTAGAAAGAAAAGTAATCTTTTAGTAGCCAATACGCAGTTTGAAACTGTGACTCAAACATGTGACCCAAAACCTTTGAAAAGATCCTTAGAATATGAGCCGTCTAGCTTCAAGATGAACGGAGAGAAAACGGATTACATACTGCAAACCACTTTGTATTGGAAAATTGAAGTGTAGACAATTAGTCAATTATTTCAGTATTCAACAAGAAAGGTCAGGACATGGAGTCACGCCACCCTATTATCTTTGCACATTAAAACATTTGACAAACTGTCCAACTTTGTATGAGGAACAATTTACGGTCAGGGAAAGTGCTTAGACTGTAGCCAAAACAGTTATTACAGAGTGTACCGAGAAAGGCTTTAACCTAAACACAATCTAAGAGCCATGTGATGTGATGCAGCAGTATTATATTTGATATTTACATCTGTTCCATGCTTAATGCGTTTCTAACTTAATAGAATGGAAATCATGTTGCCGTGTTTAATAGAACAGCAGTGTAGTAAATATTTGCCACGCACTTAGTATTTAATTATTATTTCATAGACAAATTCATACTATCGTATTAAACCACTCGGTCTTTAGTCCATAGTGTTGTCTGTTATCAGGGTCCTAGCAGTTAAAGGGGGAACTCCGGTGGTTTAACTAGGAGTTACAAGGAGCAGTGGGCAGCTATTGTATGGCGCAATGGGAGTGGGGGGGGGGGGGGGGGGGGGACCTGGGACCTCTCCAAGTAGCCACACTCCATATTTTAGGTCTGTGCGGGTACTTGAACCGGAAACCCTACGGCTCACAGTCCAAGCCCCTACTGACAGATAGGAGCAGCTCGGGGTGCACACAAGCTGTAATTAGGGGTGCAACAACTAATCGACTACCAAATTAGTTGCCAACTAATTCAGTCGTCGATTCGTTGGTGACGTCATCACATGTGTTTACGCGCCGTTAAGCTCCACCGTTATTGGTGTTTTTATCGGTACTGGAGACATTTAAAAAATATATATCATGTATTATTGCTACAAAAACATTATATCACAGTCTTAGTGTCGCCAACTCGTTTCTAATATGCAAAAAGACAAACAAATGCGTCTATGATGTATTTTCGATCTTTCCAATCCAGGCAAGATCTCTCTCCCCTGCCTGAGGGGGCGGGGCAGTTTACACACAAGCAGCTGCTACATGCAACAACACACTGCAGAGATGGCGGAGAGAACGCGCTCCGAGGTGTGGTTAAACTTTACCCGTCTCGATATGGAGAATGCTCGTTGCCAAAAGTGCAATAAGAGTTTAGCATGTAAGGGCGGTAACACGAGCAATTTGTCTAAACATTTATCAAAAGTGCTCCACATCCAGACGGAGAAATGCACCGGGTTCGACTGTCTTTCTAGTAGCTCTGTAGCCCCATCCACGAGTAACGTTTCCACGTCAGGTGTTATGTATGCTAGCAGCAACACACGGAATTAACTCAATGATACAAACATGGGTTAATGATTAGAGGAAACAGAGTTATTTATTTTGTTAACGTTTCAGCTATTCTGTTTACAATTCTGTCATCAGATTATTTAATACCATTTGTTAAAACATTGTTGTTTCTTTTAATGTGAAATATTATTTATTTAATTTAAATAAAAGACAAATGTTAATTTTGTTCAAAATGTGTTTAGTTAATTTAATAATATATCGTATTTTTGAATCAAGTATTCATCTTTATTGTCTTCATTGTTAGTTTCCACATGCCTAAAACAACCTCAAGCTAAATCTAAAAGTTGAATAAATAAAAGCTTTTGAGAAATTCTGCAAGGCATACAGTAATAGTCCGAATAGTCGATTAATCGTTTCATTAATCAATAGATTAATCGATTACCAAATTAGTCGTTTGTTGCAGCCCTAGCTGTAATCATAATCACGATTATTTTTGGTCAATATTGATATCACGATTATTAAATACGATTATTCATTGACTTTGATGTAGAATGTGATGGCATCTGTTATATTTGCGAGCTGGATGAGTAGGCCGGTGCACTGTTTAACGGGCAGCGGAGCCGCTGTCTGTAGAGAGAGAAAGAGAGAGACGCTGAGCAGTACCGATCAGCTGAGAGAGAGAGAGACGCTGAGCTGCACCGATCAGCTGAGAGAGAGAGAGACGCTGAGCTGCACCGATCAGCTGAGAGAGAGAGAGACGCTGAGCTGCACCGATCAGCTGAGAGGCTGAGCTGCACCGATCAGCTGAGAGAGAGACGCTGAGCTGCACCGATCAGCTGAGAGAGAGAGACGCTGAGCTGCACCGATCAGCTGAGAGAGAGAGAGGCTGAGCTGCACCGATCAGCTGAGAGAGAGAGGCTGAGCTGCACCGATCAGCTGAGAGAGAGAAAGAGAGAGGCTGAGTCTGCAAAAACCCGATCAGCTGAGGAGAGAGAGAGAGAGAGAGAAAGAAAAAAAGGAGAGAAGAGAGAGCGAGAGAGAGAAGAGAGAGACAACTGAGCTACAAACAATATCAATCAGAGAGATAGAGAGAGGAGAGAGGAGAGACAAAATAGCTGAAACCGATCAGCTGAGAGAGAGAGAGAGATGAGAGGCAGAGAACCGACTGAAGCTGCAGACCGAGCAGATTGAAAGAGAGAGAGGATGAGCTGCACCGAGTGCAGATGAGAGAGAGAGCAAAACACGACGAGAGACCGATCGATTAAGAGAGAGAGAGAGAGAGA